>JAVKPL010006361.1:0-25785 GCA_032173675.1 Gastrolobium villosum
AACTGAACAAGAGCCTCCGACATCGGGTCTGTTGTAGCTTTTGTCATGGTTTTGTATTTAGAAGGTAATGTGGGAGGTGGGGGCTGAGATTTGTATATCTGAACGCGAGCAAGGTCATCATCAAGTTCATTTTCATACTTGGGAGATTCCCTGGGAGTAATAGATACATTCTGAGACTGAGATTGATGATGCAGTTCTTTTTGCTGACTTCCATTGTAAGGTACATGAACAACCGATGCAATTGCATTCTCTGTGAAGTAATTCTGAGAAGTAAAATCATGAGCAAAAGGAGACCTGGCTCCCACCTCAGGATTGTGAGCTACATGACAATTCATTAAGGAAGCATTAAGATTCAATGAAGCTTGGCTAGCTGCACTTATAGGCAAACTATTGGGAGGCATGTTTCCAATAGGCACAAGGTATATAGGGCAAGGTTGATTAGCATGATAAACCATATGCTGCAATGGACGTGGTTGCTGGTAAATGTGCTGCAGAGATTGTACTGGCAACAGACCACTCGGGTGAAGTGGTAAAAAGTGTGTAGCAGCTTGCACAAACTGCAAATGTGGCTTCTCCACTTGATTAAACTGTGGACATGAAGTATACCCTATATCCACATTGGTGTTATTCACTATGAAAGGGGACGAAATGTAAGGGATTTTACTTTCAACTTCAATGGACTCAGCATTGACTCTAGCCTCCGAAACATGAACCACAGGGTCTTGGTAAGATATGTTCTGCTGAGAAGACATAACACTTGAAACAGTATTATCACTGAAACAAGATAAAAAAAACACAACCATTAACCAAGACAAAAAAAGACATTATCAATTCATGTTCTCAGAGCACAGTAATTGGACATTAAAATCTGTTACGGCTCAATATATTTGGGCCGGCCTACAAAGGCGGGTCACACCTTGCTTTCCCATAGTATGAGCATATGGACCTCACAATAGAGGATTCCTTACTCCTTGCACAGCTCACCCATAGTGCACTTTCAGAGGTACAATTCTTCACACGAACTCAGTGTGAAGAATGGACAAAACAGTTTGGCTCATTCTCTCTCATATCACTTCCCTAACACATGAGGAAGATATCTTGCATTCATCACTTATCGTAACCTTTCACATTCCCCTCTCCTTGGGCTTTGGTTCATACCAAAGCTACTCTACAACCAATCTGGGACTATATATCTCAATAGCTACTTTGAGCACTTATAGTTATACATGCAGGTGTGTTTAGTAAGAGGTTTCTTTTAGGATGACCGAGAAAGTTGAGATGGATTTTCTAGTTGACCATGTTTGGTAGGAGGTTTCAAAAAATTTGCCTATCATTCAAATTTGCATAGCAATCTCAGTTTGTGTGTAAAATTAAAAAAATTGTCATTTCAGAATATCACCCGAAGGATAGTATTCTCATTACCCCCATCAAACCAAAAAGTAGGAAAAAAAAGCAATTAACACAAATATCTCTTATGAAAAAACGTGCCAAAAGAAAATTGGAGAGAGCCTACTTTGTATTTAGTCAAGGGTTAGTTTGGGAATTTCATCTTATTTTTCTATCAATATTTTACCTTCAACCAAACATAAATTCAGAAAATTTAACCCAATTTTTCCGGTAATATTTTAACCTACCAAACAAATTTTTTTTTAACTTTCCTACCAAACTCATTTTCCCACCATATTCCTAATAATTATATTTCCCTCGTAAAAAAATTTCTCCTCTACCGAACGCGAAATGCCCCCATAGTTCACCTCATGAGTGATATAGATTCTATTGCACCGACATACACTTAATTTTAAAAAATATTATATTTCGACACAATAAGACACGTTTTAATATTAAATAATATTTTCAATTTATGTAGGATATATTATATTTAATATTCAATAATTTAACCAAAAAAAAACTAAACTTAAAATACCCATCAATTTTAACACGTAACATATAACACATATTTATATTAAACTCAGTACAATATAATCCAACAATCTAATAATTTGGAACTAAAAACACAATACAACCTTCTTCTTTTTTCTTTTTTTTTGTGAAACAATACAACCTTTTTTAGTTTATGTTGAAGTTTCAAGGTGCCAGGGAGTGTCATAATATACAGACCTAGCTCTAACTCAATATCAGCTCAAAAACAATCTTCACTAAAAACTTGGCAATAAAGTGATTAATGGTAATGAAAAAAATCTAAATAGGCTTAGCAAAAAGACTCGCTCAATTTCTCAAGGCCTAGTAATACAAAATAAAGTGTACCTCGGAATTGTATCGGAAGAGGTGAACTTGTCTTCAGCGTGAGCTCTTATAGGAGGCAAATTGGTGAAGGAAGCTGAAGAGGAAGTTGACCCAAAAGAGGAACTCGTCTCCAAAACGATGGATTCAGGGGCAGAAGAGACAAAGTGGTTAGGTTCACGTTCACCCTCATCCGCACCGTTTTGCATAATCTTAGCACTCTTGAGGGCATCGAAGAACCAAGACTCCGTTTTCGGGTGGCGAATAACGGGTCGACCCGATTCGGGAAAAACAAAGAGTCTGATGCGTGAGGGAGAAGGGGAAGAAGAGGCGAGGAGGCGGTTGTGCTCGTCGATGAGGATGTGGAAATCTTCATCGGAGGCGAGTGAGATGAGAGAATCGAGGTCGAGATGGGGAAGCTGGTACTTGAGAGTGAAGGGGAAGTTTATGGAGAGAGTTGAAGAGAGGTGCGAAATCAATGAGGAGAGTGTGGTGACGGCGCGGCGCTCGATTGAAACGATGCGGGTTTCTCCGCCGGCGTAGCAGAGAGAGTTGGTGCGTGGACGAGGGAGTATGTAACCGCCGTAGCTGCACATGAGGCGGAGCTTGGCGGTGGAAGCGGTGGCTTGTGACGGTGGTGTTTCCATTGCGTTAGCGTCGGAACTGAAAATGGAATTTAGGGAGTAGCGACGTTAATGTTAACGTTGACGTTAGTGTTATGTTTATGGTTTGGTTGAGTACTGGAAATGGAAGGTGTTGGACTTAGCCACTTGCAGCATAACATGGGCTACCACACCTGGGTTTTGTTTTAATATACAGTTTTTTTAAGTCATTAAAAAATAAATTGCTTAAATCTGATATTACAATTTTAATTAATGTCTATCGTAAAAAAAATAAACAAATAAGGGTTTATCATCTATCATTTAACATGATCACAAAAAATTTTCTACACACACAACATTTTGTGGGCCCGCAGCAAAAAAAAATTACTCCGGCACGCAAAACGAATCTCTATAACATAACATAATCACTTTTCCTATGACATAATTTTTATAAAACCCATAAATTAGAAAGAGTCAACCCAGTTTGATCATTTATATTTTAAGACATTATAGTATAATACCTAATAATATAAGACCTGATTGTATAAGACCTGATTTTAATACTTCCAGCGTTTGGAATAATATTGTATAAGATAATATCCTCCAATATTTTAAAAATTAATATATTAAAAAAAATTGTTTTAATATATACATATTAAAATGATATATTAGATCTTGGAAATTGTATTTATAAGCAATATTAATACATCAATTCATTATCATGCCTAATCCATCAATCCTAGGCCGAATTAAGTTATACATTATTTTGATATATAAAGGGGTCCTACTATATAAATTTATACTATACGATGGTCACCCAAATAACTAAAAATGTTATAATGTATAATATGAATTTATACTATCAGACTTTATACATCACCCGAAACATGCCCAATATGTGAATGTTACCTACCGACTCAGTCGGCATATTAAATTCAACTAATGTGTTATTGGTTTAATGGCATGAATCAAATATATATATATTTTAATTTAACCAGTCATTAAATCTGGTGTAGTGGTTAGTATTATAAGATAATTTTTTATTTTTTTATTTTGATAAACGTATCATAAGATAACTTATATAGTCTAAATTCGAATCCTATTAGTGAATCTTGTAAAAAAAATTGTCTAAAATTAATTTTTCAGGACTAGATTATTGATTTAATACGGGATCAAATACAAGCCTCGTCCAATACCTAAATCGGTCCGGTTAGAGATATGTCCGTCATTTTTATTTTATTTTTGAATACAAAACAATTCCGTCAATTTTTTTAACACTATTTAAATGGGACAAATTTTTGATGCATCATGTAACCAACTCGGTATATCTTTATTTAACATTTAAAAAAATAAAAAAAAATTCCTGCCACCTTAAAAAAATTCTTCTTTTAAAAAAGCGATGTGCTCAATTGGATAAAACTAATGCACCATAGATTTATTCGTTTAAATGACAACCGCTGAGAATGAGTTTAACTAAAGCAATCACAAAAGGAGAAAAATATAAAAAGACTTCCTCTTCTGGAGCGTTCTCAATCAAGAGTTTTGTTGATAGAAAAGTTTACACTCTATTATTTTGAGTTGATTAAAATCACAATAAATTTTTTAAGATTAGACTCTTCTTAAACATTTTAATTCTATGTTTTGTTGTTGAAAAATTATACTTTATTATTTAAGATTTTCCAAAGTATTAGTAAATTTTAGATTTGACTACATATTAAATTTATTTTTCATTATTATATAATTATTAACTTAATTTATCAAGTATTTTTGAAGAAGGAAAAACAAATGATTTTTTTTTCAGTACTAAAGTTACAAATTTGATATTAAACGGTTGATTTTTTTTTTCTAATTTAGTTTGTACAATGTATTTGATAAAATTTATTAATATAACTTAGAAATTAAAAATTAATTTTGGTTACAATCGAAAAGTCATTAATTGATAAATCTTTAGAATTTTCTAAATTTATTATGTCTCGGGGGAAAAAGAAAATAAAACTAACGAATGATTCATAAGATTTTTATTAATATTTTCGTGTCAATTAAAAAATTATGAATAAGTCTGTACCATATCAATATATTATAAATATTAATTTAAAATATAAATAAAAATATATTTAAGTATACAAAAATTCATATTCCTAAATAAATATGAATCAGTCTTCAATGCAAATTATGTTGTATTGTAGTCTACAAAAACGGGTTCAGAAAACATGGAAGCGAGGAGCCAAAAGTGAAAAACTTATTCAATAGACTTGAATGTGAATAATTGCATTTTAATAACAATACATGGAAATTAAAATAATCCTGAAGGCTATAAAAATATTTAAATATTAATAACAAAAGTCAAGTAAACATTAGTTT
This sequence comes from Gastrolobium villosum, assembly GCA_032173675.1. Classification (NCBI taxonomy): domain Eukaryota; kingdom Viridiplantae; phylum Streptophyta; class Magnoliopsida; order Fabales; family Fabaceae; genus Gastrolobium; species Gastrolobium villosum. The sequence goes on from JAVKPL010006361.1 coordinate 5,205, forward strand.
ACTATATATATATATATATATATATATATATATATATATATATATATATATATATATAATGGATTTTATAAGAGTTATGTTGTAGGAAAACTGATTGTGTTATGTTATAGAGATTCATTTTGCGTGCCAGAGTTTTTTTTTTGCTGCAGGTCCCACAAAATGGTGTGTATGTAGGAAATTTTTTATAATCATGTTAAATGATAAATGATAAACTCATATATGATTATACAGAATTGATGGATATTATTTGTAATTTTTCCGAAATCTCTTTTGCGAACCTGCAAAGGCTATTCTTTCTTAACTTTGCATGACTAAGAGAGAGGGCGTGGGTCCTGAAATTTAGGCTGTGTTTGAAAGTGTTTGGTTTTTTTTTTTTTTTGAAAACTAGTGTATAATATAGTTTTAGGAAAAATATTTCTCCTGTCACCGGATATAAATTTATCTCCACTGACCTCAAAACGATGTCATTTTGGGTTATAAAAAAAATAACCTGCAATATATTTAATTATAAAAACACCTTGATTTTCGACCTAAGATGACATTGTTTTGAGTTATCTCCACTGTTGAAAAGCATTTAAAAAATTATAAAACAAAAAACTTGTTTGTGATAAACGAGTGTCGAAACCTGATACATGAGAGTGGCTTATTAATATTTACAAATGTGCCATTGATGAGTAGGGGTGGCAATTTAAGACACGACCCGCCAACCCAACCCGGACCCGACACGAAATTTTCGTGTTCGGGTCAACCCGTTTAATAAATGGGTCGTGTTCGGGTTGGAAAAATATAACACGAAAATATTCGTGTCGGGTCACGGGTCAACCCGTGAACCCGCTCTGACCCACAAATATAATTTTTTTTATTTTTTCAAGGTTATTATGGTAATTTTATTGAATGATATAAAAAAAATATACACTCTAGGTTTCTATTTATTGAAGTTTTTTTTTTTGTTATATTGCAATCAGATTTGGTGCTTTTTTGGGGCGAGTCGTGTAATAAACGGATCACACTTATATTATAAGATTTTTCGGGTCGTGTCGTGTCAACCCGCAGAAGAAGTGGGTCGTGTTCGGGTTGAGAATTTTGACACTAATAATTAATCGGGTCGTGTTCGGGTTGAATCTATTCGTGTTCGTGTCAGACACAGGTCGACCCGAACCCGACCCACGAACACGATTTGCCACCCCTATTGATGAGAACAATTTGTTCTCGTCATTTCATTCTTTAAGAATAGAAACTGAAAACAAAAACACCCATGAGGTGTCCTGTAATTTCAGTTCTAAAAGTTAAAAAACAGATATTGTTTTGAGAATAGGTTCCAGAAAACACCATCTATCAAACAAGTTTTTTTTTTTTTTTAACCGATCATAATTATCTTTTTAAGGCGAATCAGAACCCTCCTATTCCCATGGGTTCAACTCTTTGAGCCGCCTATGAGACTAATCCAAAGTTCGGATATGAGTACAAGAATTACAGTACTTATGTCGTTCTCCAGACCGTGTTGGTGTAGTTTTTTTTGTATTTTTGTTTTAAAAATTTAAAAACTGTTTTCTAAAACAGTCATCAAACGGGCCCTTATTCTTTGGTCTCTCTATTCTTTTTGTTCTCCCTCTCTCTCATCTTTTCTTTCTTCTTCCTATTTGCTCTACACGGATCACAAAGGTCAGGAGCTCTGAATATTGTCTTCACCCCTTGGAAGGAGAGAGAGAGGAAGAAGAAAAAGGGGAGGATAAGTTTATGAGGTGGAGACAATATTCAGATCTTCCCACTAGTGTGGTCTAGAGAGAAAATACAGAGAAGAGGGAAGGAGGACTAGGGAATAAATTTCCGAGGGGTGAGGATCCACACCGTTTCTCTAAGTCATGCAAAATTAAGAATGAATAGCCATTGCATGTTCGCAAAAGATTACAAATAATATCCATCAAGATGAGCTATTAGTCAAGGAACGCGTAAGAGGTCCACATAATAATTGCAACACGGTAGCTAAACCAAACCAAATAACATTTGAGATAGGACAATGGTTAAATTATTTTATATATACTATAGTTTTATTAAATTTTTAAATAGGTTTTACACAACTTATAAGTATTCAAGTTTAAGTGGTGGAATCTTATATAAATTAAGAATAAATTAAATAAAGATGATATAAGTTAACAAATTATAAACTCGTTAAATTAAGATTTTAGGTCATGACAAGTTTATTATTATAATTTTATAGTTAACCAATTGATGGGGGATTTCTCTTGAATGAATTTTTCTAATAGTTTAACATTTATTTTAAAAAAATATACCTTCCACTAACCCGATTAGAATTTATTATCACTTATTGAAAACAACAATCCCCTTTCAAATTCAATATGTATTTACTTACTACTAGAAATACAGCACATTCAATCTAACATTAATGGATTCGCTTTTCGAAATAATTTATTTATATTAAACTCAATATGATGTCTTTTTCATAAAGAAATCAAGATAGTTTTGTAATTATAATTTATTTCGGAGTGATAATAATTTTTTTTATATAATTTTTTGATTATTTAATCAAAATGACATCATTTTGAGAGTAAAAGTAGATAACTTATCTACATTTATCATAAAAACATTAAAATCAATATTAATAGGGTTATCATCTATCATTTAACATAACCACAAAAATTATTCTACGCACACAACATTTTGTGAGGCCCGCAGCAAAAAAAAAATAAAAAAATTCTGGCACGCAAAACGAATCTCTATAACAAAATTACTTTTCTTATCACATGACTCTTATAAAATTCATATTAATATATATAAATATCTTTGAAAAAAGCGAAAAAGAATCTGCGTGTGTGTGAAATGGACAATAAAAAAAGTGATCTGGAAAAAGAAGCATCCCATGATTGGTGGCACTCCCACAGTCCCACTATGACTAAAGTGAAGAAGTGTTATTGGGGTTCCTCATTCGTCGTGCACACGCAAATAAAAGCGTTAGTCAATATTCGCAAAAACTTTACCCTCGTGAGTCTTCAAAATTACAAAGATAGCATGTACATGACATGGGGGAGAGTGTGGCTATAAAAGGAGGAACAAAGAAGGGTGTGAAGTAACAAAAGAAAGAAAAACATTACAAGAAGCGGGGAATGGGAGATTGGAGCTATCAGAAGTTGTTGGAATGGGCGGTCTGGGATGATGAAAAAAATAATGTTGAGTTTCAGCATGATCAGTATTCTTCTTCCCAGGTCCGCCCATTCCAATCATTTCTGGTGGTTCCTCCCTTTCCCTTTTGCTTTCTATTTATATATGGGTTATGTTTATCTCATTTTACATGAGATAAACAATTTTTCTACGTAAAAAAAAGGTTGGGTTCCACCATTCTTTTTTTTTCTCTTCTTACCTGCGGATGCTAGTCATATTTTTATTTCTACGTTATGAGGTAATTTCTTTTCTATAACGTAACAAAAATATATCCCTTTATATATATATATATATATATATATATATATATATATATATATATATATGATTGTTCCCAAGATAATCCTGTCCATTTCACAGGTATATCTAATATAGTTTTATTATTATTATTATTTTGTATGTATTTGATGTTTATTGAATGGGTAGGTTTTTTTTTTGGATGATTGATTCTATATTATGTTACTGTGTTGATGCTATCTGTTTTGTTTGATGATGGATATGGCGGATCTGGTGGTCCTTTCGTCTTACTTTGCTCTTCACTTCATGGAGTAGCTGGCTTTGGATCCATACTTTGTGACTTTACTCACCAAACCCCTGACCGAACTGGCGATTATTAAAATAAAAATTAAAATATACAAATGAAAATTTATACTAGAGGGATTATTTTATATTAATATATCTTATATCACCCAATAATTGTATGAAATTGTTAAATTATAATTATTTATTATTTTCATTAGTATATATATATATATATATATATATATATATATATATATATATATATATTTGGTGAAAATTAGTTATATATTTTAAAGTAGGGTTCATTTTTTCTTCCGTTATTGCAAATATAAAGCCCAATGCGACGTCGTTTTGGGGCGGAAATCTTGGTATTTTTGTAATTTTAATTTATTTCAGGGTTATAATAGTCTTTATATTTATAATTTTTTAAGATTTTAATACCAAAACGACGTCATTTTGGAAATAAATGCAGATAATTTATCTGCATTAACTGCAGAAATTTTTTTTCCTTTAAAGTATGAGTTTTATGAGAGTTATGTTGTAGGAAAAGTGTTTGAGTTATGTTATAGAGATTCGTTTTACGTGCCAAAGTTTTTTTTTCTGTGGGCCCCAGAAAATGTTGTGAGTGTAGGAAATTTCTTCTGATCATGTTAAATTATAGATGATAAACCCTTAAAGTATATATGTCATGTTAATATATATATATATATATATATATATATATATATATATACACGAGGTATGATCCTTTGACACCTCATCTGGGAGCCATTAGATCAAAAAAGATCAACGGTGTCACATGCTTACAAATCAAAATCATTGATATTTTTTTATCTAGCAACTCTCAGATTAGGTGTCAAGTTTGAAATTCGACACTGGTCATATATATATATATATATATATATATATATATATATATATATATATATATATATATATATATATACTTTAAAATATTAACGACTCACATTATGTGTCAAATTTGAAATTTGACAGTGGTATCAAAGGATCCTAACCATGTGTGTGCGCGCTTAATAATTTTTCGTAAAATTTGAATTTAATAAATTTAAACGTAAAACAATATAAAATTATTTTAATAATTATACACATTGGTTGTTAGATTAATTTTATGACCGACATAAACTTCTGTTTTAACAAATATATTAGATATTTAAATGAAATTATAACGTTTTTTTTTTAATTTATAAGAAGTTTTATAGACTTAGTTTATTTAATAAAAACTTTATATAAATAGAGATAGATAAACGTGGATTAATCGCAACCCTTGAAAAAGATTTGGAATAAGATTTGGAATGATGGTTACAATCTCAATTTATTGTGTTTTTTAAGTTTTTAACGAATATTAATTATTAAAAGAAACAAATTTATAATGTGTATCTTTTAAGGAATTGAAAAAAAAAAGTATTTTACTCTGATTAATTTTAAGCATTGGTAATAAGGTAATTAATTTAAGATTCATACAAATTTTAATTATTATAAAGGACTATTCAAAATTTACTTACGGAGTGGGATAACTAAATTTTAATTAAAAGATAAATGAAGGGTTAATTGGTCCCATAAAATGACCAAAGTGTTGCAAAACTAATTTTATACATGTAGGGGGGAGAGAGAATTTATTGTGAGACGGGACCATCATTTTTTAGGTGGTTCTTATTATAAATGGGAGGGTAAAATTGGAAAAGAAGAAAAATAACATGGGTGAAAAGGAAAAAAAAAATAGTATTGTGAGGGGAGGACCAAATTATTAGATGATTTTGGAACATAGAAAATATTTCGGGGGGATATTTTCAAACCAATTTAAGATTAAAAGTCTCATGATCGATTGATGTTACTTTTGATCCGCCTCAATTTATTAAAATTTATTATGGACTACGGAGCACGTGACACCTTTCCTCTTTCAAAATTATTGTCTCCTTGACGTGGCATTTTCTCCCCCTAAAGACACTTTTCCATACCCACCACCGTGACTTCTTTCAAACTATGTATGCTTCAACGAGAAGAATTTTGGTGGTACTGGACCACCATTGATTCAGTGGTCCAAACTAATCAGGATGAGACAAGTGTCACTCATTGAATGGAAGAACCATATGGGATCTGGAGCACTACATATTTTTCCTGCTTCGACAAGAACAGCTTCAGTACTACCTTCATACCGAGCAGTGATTGCGATTTTTATTCAAAATAAAATTACAATAATTTATTTTGAGAAATACATAATAATAATATTAAATATAATTTTTTCTCTCTCATCAAAAAAACATGTCAGTGGATGAACCGGAGCAGTAATAAAAACTGTTCATACATGACTGAAAGGTCATGGGTTTGAATTCAGGAAACAGTCTCTTGGCAATTATGCAAGGATAAGGCTGCGTACAAGGATTTCCTCCACTCCACACTCGCTAGTCGGGTTCAACGGGAAGTGGTTTTTTTTTTTTAAAAAAAAAACATGTCAGTGTTATATTTAATTGGTCAGATGTAGGTATTAGTATATAATATCATTACTATCTTTATCCTCTCTCTGGAGGAAACTCGAAGAGTTTCCTTAAGGCTGCCTCTATCGGGCAGGGAGCCTGTCATCATATATGACACAGTGGTAGGCTCTGATACCAAGTGGTCGAGAGCCTCACAATCCTTAAAAACCCATAGATTAGTCTTCCTTTTATATGAGCATTCAACGGCACCTTTTAGCCTATTAGTTCTTTCATCGGAGACTATCATTCATGAATTCTTAAAGATGAGAGGACCGTAAAACTGAATCATCAGAGTTTGTTTTTCGATACACAGGATCCCTTTGCAGGGCAAGTGCAGAGTATACTAACTTACTCATCCAGAGATTAATAATTATAGTAAGAACATTATACTAAATTTTCGGAGGGAAGAGAAAATTCTTTAGAAACTCATAAGGGAAAACACACAAGCTTTTATTTTATGCAAATTTGTTCTGCCAATACAAGCACACAAGGTTTCCTTTTATGGGCAAGGAAACATAATAACAACAAACATACACCTCACCAGACATAATTATACAATAAGACATAACTTTTCTAAAAATTGTATTATTGCACACACTTTAAATTATAACCGCACACTTGTCTTTCGACTTTAGACATCATCATTAGTGTCAGTACTAATGGACAAATTTAAAGCTCTCATTTTTTCTGAATGGACATCACCATACATCTCTTTCGCCAAAGTTTGTCTGCTTTGGTTTTTTCTTCAATTATTTCTGCCATGACATCAGCATTTGGATTTATGACATCATCATCTATTGGATGCATAAAAAATTCGTTTGCTGCCTATTACCATGTGTAAAGATGCATAAAAAATTGATTTGTAATGGCCGACCCATATGTTTTGGCCCAAATATATTTCTAAGATGAATAAATAACAAAAGGAGTATAAAAATTGTAAAACATAAGATCGTATCGCAAAAATATAAAAGTGTTTGGATTCTTGGAATATTGGTAAAAATATTTTCATTAAAAAAATTATAAAATTATAGAAACACAACGATAAATCAAAATTTTAATTACCATCCCAAATCTTTTTCAAGGGTTACGTTAGTCCACTTTTCTTTCTCTCTCTTTATATAAAGTTTTAATTAAATAAACTAAGTCTATAAAGCTTCTTATAAAATATCACTCACCGTTAAACTCCGTTCATACAATTTAGATAAATTACATTATAATTTCATTTAAATATCTAATATATTTGTTAAAACAGAAGTTTATGTCTGTCAAAAAAATTAATTTAACAACCAATGTGTATGATTATTAAAATAGTTTTATGTTATTTTATGTTTAAATTTATTAAATATAATTTTTTTTTAAAATTATTAAGTAGCTTGCAATCTCTCCTACCCCGTACACACATATATATATATATATATATATATTAACATGACATATATACTTTAAAATATATAAAAATATGAACTATTTAATTATAATTTTTTGTTATTATTAGATTTCTGTACAAGAATACAACCAATGAATAGAATAAATAATTATAATTTAACAATTTCATATAATTATTGGGTGATATAAGATACATTAATATAAAATGGGAAATAATTTTCTTATGTCGTAGGAAAAAATAAAAGTACAAGTGAGACTAGGGGTGGCAATTTAAGACACGACCCACCAACCCAACCCGGACCCGACACGAAATTTTCGTGTTCGGGTCAACCCGTTTAATAAACGGGTCGTGTTCGGGTTGAAAAAATATAACACGAAAATATTCGTGTCGGGACACGGGTCAACCCGTGAACCCGCTCTGACCCGCAAATATAATTTTTTATTTTATTTTTTCAAGGTTATTATGGTAATTTTATTGAATGATATAAAAAAAAAATACACTCTAGGTTTCTTTTTATTGAAGATTTTTTTTTGTTATATTGCAATCAGATTTGGTGCTTTTTTGGGGCGAGTCGTGTAATAAACGGATCACACTTATATTATAAGATTTTTCGGGTTGTGTCGTGTCAACCCGCAGAAAAAGTGGGTCGTGTTCGGGTTGAGAATTTTGACACTAATAATTAATCGGGTCGTGTTCGGGTTGAATCTATTCGTGTTCGTGTCAGACACAGGTCGACCCGAACCCGACCCACGAACACGATTTGCCACCCCTAAGTGAGACCCACATGTAAGAAGAGAGAAAAAATAGAAAGAAGACCCATTCATCTTTTATGTGTGTAGAAAATTGGCTTCTCTCATGTAACATGGGATAAATATAACCCACATAAAATAAGAGAAAAATGTTTCTGCAGTTAAGTTATCTGCATTTATTCCCATGTTTCTGCAGTTAAGTTATCTGCATTTATTCCTAGAACGATGTCGTTTTGTTATTAAAATCTTAAAAAACTATAAATATAAAATCTATTATAACCCTGAAATAAATTAAAATGACAAAAACATCATGATTTCCGCTCCAAAACGAAAATCATATTGTGATTCCCGCAAATAACTTATATGAGTAGCCGGAAGAAAAAGCGAACCCATAACATAATCCCTCTAGTATAAATTTTCATTTGTATTTTTTAAAAATCTGATTCAGCTCTAAACAGTCATCGCCTGTTCGATCAAGGGTTGGGTGAGTAAAGTCACAAAGTATGGATCCAAATCAAGCTACTCCATAAAGTGAAGACCAAACTAAAGACAAAAGCACCAGCAGATCCGCCATATCCATGATCAAATCTGGTACACAGATTGCGGATGGAATAATTTTCCTTTCTTGGTGTCCCGAGACTGGAAAACTTCCTTAATATGCATACAAAAGTAATAGAAAGAATTATTATAATGAGTTTATTGTTATATAGAACATAATTTGGCATGAGAAAATGGTTCGAGGTTTTAAACTATAAAATTTGTAAGATGATTATAATAAAATATTAATGTAAATTTTTAAAAAGAAAGTGTTTACACTTTTTTATTACCCAATTGACAGGTGGGTTTGCCGTTCTGACGTGTAATGTTCGTATGATTTCGGAAGAGAGTTAAACAAAGAAATGTGAAACAGAATGCATAAATGGATCAATCCACCCTTTCAAAAGAGACGAATATCTGAAAGATGTTTCGTTTTTGTTCTTCAACTATGAAAATAGGGTCATGCATGTACCTTTTCCTGATTATACACTAACTAGAAGATCCATTGAGGGATATTGATGAATATAAAAGTGTGTTATGTATTGTCCAACTTTTCCTTTTGGTAAATTGCATATATTCATTGTCTGGCACGTTCTCCTACAATACTATGCGCACATCGTCATGCTATTCTTTTCTTAGTATAAGTTTCTAGATGTTTTATTTTTTAATTTAGTTTAACCTTAATTATTCTTTGAAGTAAGTCGGTTAGATTCGACTCTTTGAACAAACTATAAACCTAATCTGAAATGCGGAACGAGTTGAAAATAAACATATTTAAACTTCTCCTCAAAATAATACGAGGATGAAAATTTTTTTTTCTTACTTACTCAACTTCCTTAATAGCCATTACACAATTTGATTAGATGTTATATTCTTAGTTGTATACAAAGGCAGGTGACGGAAGTCTAGACTTGTAATAGGCCGTTTTCACGGTTTCACTTTTTTTTTTCTTCCTTTCTAAGTAATCTATATGTCCTTATTTTATTTAAGAATTTTTATTTAGATTTTGTTTGGTATGAAGTTTTAGAATGAAAAAAAAGAAAGCATGATTGAAGCAGTGAATTTTTTTTAAATATTATTCTGGAGACAGATGTCCATATATCTACAGAACCACCAAAATTATGGAAAGAAAAACGAACCTCCCTTATATTTCATGAGAACAAACGGTCTACACCTCCATCGATCAGTCACATACATTAGAAAACAACAATTGACTAGACAGAAATTATGATAAGCCCAAGGCCCAAACTTGCATAGCCTATTTATTTTGTATATTGTCAACAGGGCCTATTTGAGCCTTTTAACCCAGCCCGAGAATACAGCAATACTTTTATTTTTTAATATTATCCAGCAATATATAAATTATTTAATTAATCTGATTCTGAAAAGGACTACATATAGAGTTACAAAATTCTACCTAACAAAATTTTAAAATAGATACATTTATAAGGACTGAAACTCGAAACCAGTAATTAAGCTGGAACTGGGGATGGATTGAGAGAAGGGTGAGCATTGGTGGTCATCTTTCCTTAAATTTTAATTTTTTATTATTTTATTTACAAAATAATATTTTTTAACAATAATTGGGTATTAGTACTAATGGTTAATCTCTTCCTAAAAAATACTTACAATAATTATTATCTTCTATTAGTCTTAATGATATTTAGAATATTAAATTTTTATCTCCTATTATAAAAAAATTTGGATTGACAAGTAGCCGGAACAATCCCTTTTCAATTGATCGAAGTGCTCAGCATTTCCACATAACAATCACTCTTATTAAAGTTGTAGAAGAAAATTGTTGTGTGAACAGGCTTTCAAACCTTCCTTTGGTGAATTTGATACAAGAGGACTTTTGTACTCCTCCACCCTCCCCCACCCAATTAGGCATTTTCTTATTGTATTTAACTGATTTAGTTGATTTCGGTGAAACTCGTTATATTTTTTCTTCTAGCCTGTTTTTGGGGTTTTTGCCCTATCACGAATATCAAACATGAAAATATTGGGTTTTATATTTCTTATTTATTATGAGAATTCAAACTTTCCTATATACCATTTGATTTCCGTGCTGACATGGGTCCTATATCTAATTTTTCTAACACATGGGTCTCACATGCTTTTTATCTCTACAACATGAGATTTCAAGAGAAATATAAAATCCAAAAATATTTGTCTAAAACGGAAAATATAGTCTAAGCTTAATGTGTAAGTTTCTAGTTATTTGATATCTAAATTTATTAATGGAACAAAGGGTCAAAATCTCAACCATAAGTCAGTCCCACTCCCACATGCTTAACAGTTAACCCTATGTCTCTCAACAATATTGAAAATTCCACTTCGCTACTTTATATATTCACCAAATATTAATTATTTTTTCTACCACCACACCACACCACAGAACACCAAATTAATTCTGTGGAAAGCATGAGTTACCACAACCACAGGCATCCTCCTCCGCCACCTGGACCACCACCACCACACGGTCCCCCGGGACCACCAGGTCCACCGCCACCCGTCTTCCACCATCCACCACCGCCTCCGGACCCATTTGCTCCCCCACCACCACCACTTCATCATCATCATCCACCACCGCCTCCACCAGATCCCCGTCCTCCCCCACCACCGGTTCTGCATCATCCGCCGCCGCCGGGGCCTCCACCGCCCGGATGGCCTAATCCTCCGCCTCCACGCCCACCTTATTATTAAATTTAGTGAGTGGATCGATGGATATGCTTTATCTATCAGTATCACGCTTTTAGTAAGTTGCTTTTCGCTTATATCTTAATTTGTGTTTTGGACTTTTTATTCTGTTTCGCTTTGTTTGCATAATCATCTACTTTATTATCGATCCTCTACCGCTCTTATAATTTGTATTATTATGATTTTATTACACACGTGCTCTGTATTTGTATTATTATAAAGTACCCTTAAGTTTGTGTTATTAAAAACAATATTATTGCAGAATTCTTATTATTATTTTACATGAAGTGTGTGAATGTCATAATATGTAGGATAGAAAACCCTTAGATATTCTAATTCTGGGGATATTCTTCTATAAACATGATCTGCCAGGTCTCGAGAAATTCTTAACAAATCAAATAATTATGCAAAACTATAACTTACCAAATCATCATCGCAGAAGGATAGCTAAGAAGAACGCTTTAATGCTTACTAGAAATATTGACAAGGTTTTACCAAGAACGCTTTAATGCTTACTAAATCAAATCATTTGTCACGTGATATAATATAAATCATTAAAAAATCTTCGACCCATCACCTTAAAGTTTTGGGTTGAGAAATGGTTTTTTAACATGGCATCAGAACTACTTGAATGACCTCACGAGAGTTCGATACTCATCGCACTCACTTTCAGGTGGAATTAAGGTTTTGACTTGACTTGAGAAATGGTTTTTTAACATGGTATCAGAGCTTGAGTGATCTGACCACGAGGTCACGAGTTCGATGGTCACTGCCCCCACTTTCAGGTGGAATTAAGAAAAACACTAAAAGCACGAGGCAGACCAAAAAAATGGACTTGTGCGGCATATCAGGCCAAAAAAATGGGATTGTGTCATATCCACGCTTCAAGCCCAAAGCTCAAAGGACTCTTTGCATGGGGATGTGTTAGAGAATATAATATAAATCATTAAAAAGACCCTCACCCAACACCTTAAGGTTCTGGTAATGAGCCACACCTTAAGGTTCTGGTAATGAGCCACACCTTAAGGTTCTGGTAATGAGCCACAGTGCACCAGAATTAGTCATGGTCCACCATGGGCTAGCCGCGGTGCACCAGAATGAGCCGCACTGGACCAGAGTGAGCCGTGGTGCACCATGGGCTAGCCGTGGAGCACCCGAAAGAGGCGTGGTGCACCATGGGCTAGCCGCGGTGCACTAGAATGAGCCGTGGTGCACACCGCGTGTCCAAAACACATGTCGGTAAACATTGACCGTGTGTCAGAAGGCATGTCAGAGCGTTGACCGCGTGAAACGGGGACAGAGTGTCGGAAGGCGTGTCGGAGCGTTGACCGCGTGTCCAAAACGCGTGTCGAGAAACATTGACCGCGTGTCGGAACGCGTGTCCAAAACGCGTGTCGAGAAACATTGACCGCGTGTCGGAACGCGTGCCAGAGCGTTGACCGCGTGCCAGAGCGTTGACCGCGTGTCACGATCGCGAGTCGGAGCGCTTGCCTAAGGTCCACGGTTGCAGCAAGGAAAGGAGGGGAATGGTGTGCAATTTTCTGAATGCCTACACCCTACACACTTACGGTTTTCAAGTCGGAGGAGGAAGACATAAGGTGCAGATTTGTTTCTGTTTCAAAGAGCCTAAACTTCAGCGGTGCACCAGAATGAGGCGTGGTGCACCATGGGCTAGCCGCAGTGCACCAGAATTAGGCGTGGTGCACCTGATCCTAGGTCATTTGTGCCACCCTACGTAAGTCATTTGTGCTGCTGACCAGCCTCCTTCATGTTCATGCCTTCCTCTGCTTGGAAAACCATCAAGTTGTCACCTTTGGCTTGATTTCTCCTCTCTAAATCGTGTAGCCCATGGTGCACCATGCTCCGCGGCTCATTCTGGTGCACCGCCGCTAGACATAGTGCACTACGGCTCATTCGGGTGCACCACGGCTCATTCTGGTGCACTGCGGCTCATTCTGGTGCACCGTGGCTAGCCTATGGTGCACCACGGAAGGAAATAAGGAGATTCGTAAAAAAAAGGTGCAACACGAGGACTTCCCAGGAGGTCACCCATCCTAGTACTACTCTCGTCCAAGCACGCTTAGCTGCGCAGTTCTGATGGGATCCGATTCATTAGTGCTGGTATGATGCACCTGGCTCATTCTGATGCACCGCGGCTAACCCATGGTGTACCACGGCTATTTCTGGTGCACCGCGGCTAGCCCAGGTGCATCACGACTCTTTCTGGTGCGCACCAGAATAAGCCGTGGTGCCCTATGGGCTAACCGCGGTGCAACAGAATGAGCCGTGGTGCACCATGGACTAGCCGTGATTGAAATGGTTATTTAACAGCATTCTTCCCTGACATTTGAGTTTTCTCACATGCCGTATAATGATTCATGTATGTGCAAAACGAATGGATAAATAAGGCTGCTCCATGATAGTGTTAAAACCCTAAGTTAATGGATATTAGATTCCATTAATTGTTTTAATGGAAATTTATTGACTTCGTTATTAATATAAGTAATGGTAAATTGAACGCTTCCATTATTGTTAATAACAATAAATTAATTGGTTCCGTTATTAATAACAGTAAATTAAATTAATTGGCTAGAGGCCTAGAGTGATGTAGTTTACTGATTTGTGCTAATTTGCAATTATGACATTGTTCAAAAGAAGTAATAAGATATTGTATGACAAATAGTGAGAGGTTGTACATGAGATTCTTGGGTTTAAAGGGAAAATTTGTGAGTTTTATACTGTGTTTTACGAAATTTCTCGAAGTGGTACTAATTTGTGCTAATTTATGAGATATTCAAATCTGAGGGTCACGGTAGATCTTGTCTTTTCAATTACTTTAACTATTAAGTTTGCATAATATTCAAGATATCTCCGAAATTTTCAACAGTCCTGCCCTTAACAGGCCAGTTTAATCATTAACACCCGAAAATAGTAATGTGCAAAACAAGAACAATGAGAAGATTAAAATTAAACTCTATGATTCCGAAAATAGAGAATCAAAGCTTGAGGGATAGCGTAGCCGAAAATTGCGGAAATAAGCCGAATGCAGTGTCTGCCAGCTACTGGTGAAATTCCATGTCCACGGCCCAAAGGAATAAGGAGTATATATGTTCATGAATACCATATGAGAGATATTGGAAAACAAATGATATCATAGGTCGGGTGTTTTGGAATAAGATTTTAATGGATTATTTTTGAACAAAAAATTCATTGGTATTCAATTAGAATTTTAAAGTATTGAGAAAAAAAAAAATCATGTGGTATTCGATTAGGATTTTAAAATATTATTTTAGAGTCCATCCAAATTCGATGGTATTCAATCAGGAATTTAAGCAAAGGAACGTCTCAGTGACAATTTCACCTTAAACCTTAGAATTTTTTGAGATTTCTTTATTGGTCAATTTCTTTCTTTGGCGGGTCGACCAGCTCGAAAATGAGTTCCGCCATGATAGCTTGGTCAAAGTTCAAAAATAGCATATTTTTTAGCGATTCTCATCATAAAAAATCCTGAAACAACAACCCAACAAGATTCTAGTTTAATCCATCTCAAAAAGAGCAAATTTTTGAGCAATTTTGAAAGCTTTTAGAAGTTTAAAAAATAATTTTTCAAATTATGGATCACGATTATTTTTTGCATAAAAAAATGTGATTTTTATATTAAGAACAATATAAAACAGTGGGAAAACAACATGAGAACAAAAACAATAGTATTGTGCAAAACAACAACAACAACTAGAAAGATTAAAATTAAACTCTGATTCCGCAAATAGAGAATCAAAACTTGAAGAATAGCATAGCCGACAATTGCGGAAATAAGCCAAATCCAGTATCTGCCAGCTACTGTTGAAATTGCATGGCCTTGGCCCAAAGGAATAAGGAGTAAGTTCATGAATACCATATGAGAGATATTGGAAAACAAATGATATCAGACTAAGACTATTGCATACAAGGTATAGTTTCCAATCTTATGAAATTGCTCATTTCCAAACGTATGGTCACATTAGTCTCCAAAGCTCTAGCTATTCCTAAATGCACCACATTATCACAGACGCAAGAGAAAGCAGAGTTCTATTGATTTCGTGTACGGGTTTAATTCTATATGGGTCGTGATATGGAAAATATTGATCAAAAGATTCAATTATCAAGTTCTACAAAGTAATTTGATAGAAACAATTACTGCGTTATTTTTCTGTATTTGATTCACTCTTGATAATTTATACTTTTATTTTATTTTGTAGAGTAATTGTTTATACTTTTCTTTCTCTTTATTATATATTTACCTGAACAAATAATACTTTGAGATTAAATTATAAGTAACTGAAGAGGAATAAAAGATTAAAGAACTAAGGAAACATTATAGAAAGCAATGTACAAGTCATCATCGTCTTTTTCTTTAGACTTTCCGTTCCTGCTATTGTTTTCACTTAAAAGGAAAGAAATTATATGACTCTTCACATCAAACTTTTTTTTTTTTCAAAGATTCTCTAAATACGGTTCAGTGGGGTTAAAGGCACGTTGGGAATAAATCTTTGGTGTTACTATAACATTTACATTTAGTGCATCTCATCAATGAGAGTATTACACATCAGATTAGAGAGAAAAATCTTGGTAAAAGAAAGAAAACTTTTACTGACATGTAATATTTCCATTGATTGGATGTACTGAATTTTTTATACTACAATAACACCAAAGATTTATCCCCTCTCTGCATCCTAGGCTCTTTCATATGACAAGATGGAGAGAGCTTTTTCGGTTTGAGGGGTCCTATAGGCTGAACACTTTGTAATTAGATGAAATCGGCCTGCCCCTTTATTGTAACCCACAAAAAAAAAATTAGAAGCCACGTGTCTTATGCACAGGGGCGGATCTACATGAGAGGTTATGGTGGACTCCGTCCCTCTCTAAAAATGTGAAAATATATTCTACTATATGATAGATAACATAGTATGTAAAAACAAAGGGAAAAATATTTTTTCAATTAATGCAGATAAGTTATCTGCATTTATTCTTAAAACAACGTTGATTTGGTATTGAAATCTTAAAAAATTATAAATATAAAGACTATTATAACTCTGAAATAAATTAAAATTATAAAAATATCATGCTTTCCGTCCCAAAACAACATCGTATTGGGCTTTCTGCAGATAACTTATATGCAGTAACTGCATAAAAAGCGAACCCAAAAACAAAATTTTGAAAGTGCTTTTAAAAAGTGAAAGACAAGAGATGCTATTCATAAAAAAAATGTTCTACTCGTTCTTTGCACCCAATTAGAGATAACTATTATTTATCAGATTCAACCTGCTAGCATATATGACAGGTTTTGTTATTGGTTTGCTACCCTCCCCAATCAATGTGGAAAGATGGCTTTTCCGTTGTATACAAAGAAGAATTTAGTTAGTGATGCATATTCACTCCACTTATCAAATTTGTTTAAAATTTTATTTTATATTGATTGATTACCTAATTTTTTGTTTATAATCATTAAAAATTTATACAAATTGTCATGTCAGAACTCAGGATAATAGTATTTAAGTTGGGAAAAGTATTTCTTCAGGTACCGGAGATAAAGTTATCTCTGGTGAGCTCGAAATGACGTCATTTTAGGGTTATAAAATTAAAAAATTATATTGATGAAGACTAATATAACCCTGCAATATATTATAATTACAAAAATACCTTGATTTCTGTCCCAAAATGATGTCATTTTGGACTCACCGGAGATAACTTATTTCCATTGACCGGAGAAATCTTTTACCCATTTAAGTCTTGACTTTGTTGGCAAAGAAAAAAGGTCAATAATAGTTATTAATTATTAGTTGAGACCAAATGCTAAAGATAAATAACATATTAATTAATTTACTGTGTCTTCTGCTAAATAACAGCTAAGTGAGAAAATAAGATTATTAAAGAAATTAAAGAAAGTGCAATTATAACACCAGAAGACATGAAGATAAAGAATAAAAAATTGAGCTTACAAACAAAATATAGAGTCTTAAGGCTAGTTCCTCATTGAAATATTTGGTGTATTGGACCATTGTCACCGTAAGCAAAAAAAACTAACATTCCAACCAAAAAATTATATGATTTTATTAGGTTATTTTTAACAGGTATTTTTGTATTCTTAGTGTGATCATCTAACCAAAATTGGCATTGTCTTTTTATAGTAGTAATATAAATTTTCTCCCCCGTAATATTATTTCCTGGGTTCTCCACTGGCTCCCCTAAGAATTCATAGAACTTGAAGTGAAAAATAAAATAAAAAATTAATGAATTCGTGGAGGAGGGATCCATAAAATTCATTAAAAATACGGGTTTAAAATTTTTAAAATTACTTTAGATAACTTTATCTAATGTTCATCAAAATACACACAAAAAGTATGTGGGATCCATGTGAAGAGAATAGAGAAAAAAAAATGAAAACATAGCCCCCATAGTTTTTATGTATATTTTGGTGAATATTAGATAAAATTATTTAAAAGTCAGGATACGGCACCGGATTTTAGGATACGGAACCGGATCCTATTTATTTATTTATTTTAAGTTGTGAGCCTGCCTGGAACAGCTGCTCTTTTAGGTTATAATTTTCTAATCCAGGAAATTATCTTTTTATAAACATGTAAAGATAAAGTCGCACACAACAATTACCCTCATCTCTATTTTTGGTGGGGATTTCGGGATTTATTGTGAGGGGAAGATATTCTCAAGTTATCATGTACAGTATGAAGCCCTAACAAACAATTACATATATACAAACAAAGTTGTCAATGTTAATATAATTACATCTCTTCACACACCACACAAAACAAACACTTCAACACCCACAAAGAAAATGCAGCAAAAGATAAAAAAGCAAAACACACCAAAAAAAAAACCTCACACTATCTCTCAATTTTTCGAGAATAGATCCTCTCATGTTAAAATTTCATATGATCTGGTCATGTAAAATTTGTATCTATTTCTTTCTTTTCATTAATGATAATTGGACCTCATCTATTTAATGTATGGAAAGAGAGAAATACAAAAGTTTCACATGACCAAATCATGTGAAATTTTAACACGAGAGAATCTTATCGTCACGCAAAAATCAAAAAAAGCTAGAAAACAAAGGACAGCATATTGTCAGTACTTTAATATGTCTTCCACTCGTTTATTCTTCAGTTCATTTAAACTTCATACCAATGCATTATGAGTTTTTACTGACTTATCAACAACTCTTTCCCTTGCTTTTGTTGCCTGCAATAATCACAAAGTACAGTTTTTTAGTAGCTAGCTGTGCCTCTTTATCATCATCCAGTACATTCCACATGCAAAAGAGTCTCAAGTAAATTTATAGAGTAAATACATTTTTCAGTACTTAGCAAATTTTACGATGCCCGTTTTAGTCCTTAATAAATAAAAAGGCTATTAGTGATCGTTAAGAAATTCAAAGTGAACCCAATTTAATCCTTTTGAGGGACTAATGTGGGTTTTTTTTTGAATTTGTGAGGGACAACGATTTCAACTAAATGGGTCCATTATGAATTTCGAATAGACTTTTTATTTGCTAAAGACTAAAGCGGGCATTGTGAAATTTGCTGAGGACAAAAAAGGATATTTACTCAAATTTATATAAGAAAACTAAAACGAACCTCTTTCTGCCAATCTGTTAATGCTGTTACAATAGCAAGTGTAATTACTTGTAGAACAGACCCTGATAGAGTTCCCATCCAAAGGCCCTTGGCTCTTAGTTTTAGATGAAAACCCAATAACAAAGCTATTGGAATTCCCACAAGATAATAGGCTCCAAGGTTAACATAAGCCCCTATGTTTTGAAATCCTCCACCTCTGGCTATTCCTGTAGATATATATAAGAAAGAAGGTTTATATGGCTGTAGATACAAATCAAAATCAAGTTTTATTTGCACAGAACAATATTGCTTCAGCAAATAGAAACTCACCGGAGAGTACTCCAATTAGACTATCGGCACTAACAGACACACAAAGAAGGGGAACCATGTCTGCAACATAATCCACAACTTCCATATCATTGCTATAAGCATATCCTAATATATGTCGGCAACAAATGAAAAAAGTGCTGACAATAATTGCCTCCGCAATGACAATAATCACAACCACACGAAC
This sequence comes from Gastrolobium villosum, assembly GCA_032173675.1. Classification (NCBI taxonomy): domain Eukaryota; kingdom Viridiplantae; phylum Streptophyta; class Magnoliopsida; order Fabales; family Fabaceae; genus Gastrolobium; species Gastrolobium villosum. The sequence continues at coordinate 24,893 of JAVKPL010006361.1, forward strand.
AACACCTCGTGCTTTCTTTGGATTCCCTGCTCCTAATTCATTTGAAACCCGAGTACTGCAAAAACAAACATCATGAGTTGAGGAGAGTTGGATTGTGCTTTGTAATTAAGCAAGTGATTGTGCAAATATCACATATGAGGTAGATCTTTTGACACCAGTGTCAAATTTCAAATTTGACAACTCATCTGAGAGCCGTTATATAAAAAAAATCAATGTGATTTGTAAATGTTAAAGAAACTTGGGATATACCACCCCAAAAGATAGCTCAAAGGGTAGGAGTGCCAAGGCCTTATAAAGACCACAAGTTTTGATACCATGTTAAAGAACCTTCAGATACACCTCCCTAGAAGCTAGCTCAAAGGGTGAGAGTGCCGAAGGCCTTATAAAGATCACATTAATTGTTCATCCAACCAATGTGTGACCATATATCTCAAAAGTAAACATGTGATACCATTGATCTTTTTTTATTTAACGGCTCTCAGATGAGATGTCAAATTTGAAATTTGACATTGGTGTCGAAGTATCCTACCTCATCATTATATTGTAATTATTAGACCAAACCTTGCAGAAGCTCCAACAGCGTAAGGAATGAAGTAGTGCAATGTGGTTGTGTTAAGGCTGCAAGAGTGAGACAAGTTAGAAAACCCCATCACGAGAGTTATTACAAAAAAAGAATGAGAATTTGATTACACGCACCAAACTGAAAGAACTGAGGTTTCTAGTTGAGGATTTGGTAAAAGCCCCGCAAGTAATGTAAGTAGCTCAAAGGACCACCATTCAAAACTATACATATATACATATGTGTAAACATTGAAATATGATAATATAATCACGAGAAGAAAATGCAAAGTTTATGTTATATAGTTACCAAAACATGAGTCCAGAAGGGATAG
>JAVKPL010006362.1:0-25783 GCA_032173675.1 Gastrolobium villosum
TCCTTTCTTCTATCTCGCGCCCTCCCCTGCAAAAGGAAACCAAAACCCCATTTCTTCACATTCTTGCCATTTCTTCATTTCTTCACCGAATCGCTTGATTTTGGTGTTGAAATCTATTGTAAACAACCTTCTAGATCCATTGGCAACACTTAGAAGCCTTGAATCCACCTCCTTGCTGCGTTTTGACAAAAATCAAGATCCGACCCACTTGGGTTCTTGGAGTTTTGTTGGAGTTTTGATCTTCTAATGGCTTAGTGGAGCTTTGGTGGTGAGCATACAACACATTGTGAGTATATTTGTGGTATTTTGTGGTTGATTTCATAGATATAGGAATTTATGCTCTAAACCTTTGATTTTAGATGTGTGATGATAGAGAGCCCAAATGCAAAAATGCTATTAGATGAAAAGGCCTTAGAATCATGTTTGTAAGCTAGAAATGCTATGATAATTTTTGGTGAAAAAGATAGGTTTTTAACTTAGGAAAATTTAAGGAATTTTCATGAAAAATGAGTTTTGGTGTAATTTGGATTTGATGATTGTTGTAGGGTAGACCTCACACGGACGTGATTGTGAAAGGTTGATTTGGAGCTTACGTTTGGAACGGATTGGCTAAGTGTTGAGGTAAACTCTTGGAACTTGGGTTTAATCCCTAGTGTGCTCCACCACACCTAGTGGAAGGTAGTGGTTGGATGATGTGGTTATGACATGGTGTGATTGTGTGCTTGTATGCATATTGCTTGTATTTTGTGAAAATTGTTTGGTCACTGGCCAGTTGACGTGTGTTGGGTTTGGACATCCGCTGGATCATTTCGATGGCGAAATACCAGTTGGAATGCCATGGGGTCGACTCATGGGAGCGACACCAGGATGAGCCAAACGTGGGACATCCGCCGGATAGGTCTCTGAGGAGTTCCGGTTGGGTTGGCCATGGAGTTTTCTCAACCATGGGAGAAGCTCTAGGATTGTCTCGGGAGTTATATGATGGAGTCCTTGAACATGAATCCATGCGTGGATGTTCTTGGGTGTCTCCAGTTGGATGGTGATATTGTATTGCTTGCATATTACATGATGTCATATTTATACATTTTAGTGAGCCATGGAGTGGAGAGAGCCTCTAGCTCCATTGGTTTAATGAGATATATCCGTATATCTCACCCCGTGTTTGGGGGACCACATTTCAGGTCACTATGAGTCGGGAGGAGCTTCGGGCAAGAAGCCCGTATAGTGGACATTGGACTGGCATGCGGTGCATTAGGATTGCATGACATTTTGGAGGAGGACTATTGGATTGCACATGGCATGACATTAGCATTTTGAGACTTAGGTCATGAACATATTGCATGATGTTATTTCCATGCTTTTGTTAGTGTTCATGATTATATGCTAAGTCTTGTTTATGGTTTATTATTCATGGCATGGATAACTGTATATTTTGAGTGAGCATGGGACTTGTCCATTGCCACATTCATAGCCTTGAAGTCTTGGTATTCATGTTGTAAGAATGGTCCATATTTGTATGTAAATGGCCATTATATTGTGGACTTTGTAAATGATGTTTGATTTAAGGAAATTGCATGATGGAAGGGCCTAGAGCCTACATTAGGACATGATTATGTGTTGTGTGGAGTACCAAGGGGTTAGGGATGGATTACACAACCTTTCTTGGGTTTTAAATGCTGTAATCTGTCATTTTTACTGCATAGTAATCGATTACCCAAGCATGGTAATCGATTACCATGCAACAGGGGACGAAAAATTAGCTACTGTCTTCACTGGTAATCGATTACTGAGCTTTGGTAATCGATTACCATGTGAGGTAATCGATTACCAGAACAGAGGAGGTCAAAATTTGGCTACTGCCTCATTTTTGACAGGTGGTAATCGATTACCACCCACTGGTAATCGATTACCACAGTGTAATTTTCGAAAATTGAGGTTTTTCTAGACTAAAAGATAGGGGCTTAACTTTATGGGTAGAACTCCAAATGGTACGTGGTTTGAAACCACGCGTAGACAACGTAAAGGACTATAACTTGGTAAAATGTGAGAGTAAGATGGAGAGTTTAAATGAATTGAATAAAAAGAAGGATGAATGATGTTAGCAAAATGTATGCTTCCGCGTATTGCATTTACAATTACAGTGTGTTTTAATTGATTACGGAAAAAGTATTATTGTTAAGAAAAGGAATATGATAAAAGAAAAATTTGCCCGTAATTTAATTAACCCAATCACTGTGATTGTAACTGCGCTTAATATCATAATCAATGTTAACAATACCGGTGTACAACGGGCTGTTACATTTTATGGTATCAGAGCAGTTTCGTGAGGGAACTCTGATTGTTTGTGTATGTTGTATCTTGTGTGCCATAGCTATCTGTGAACTATTTATGATTAATGTATATGTGATTCCTCAGTGTGGGTCTGATCAACTCATTCCTTTGTGTTACATGTACAGATATCATGAGTAGGGCACGAGGTCGCCGTGGGGCACGTGGTGCAGGTCCTTTGCCACCGGATCCGGTCACTGCAGTCCTGAATGCTCTGCAGGCGGAAACGGCTGCAAATAGAAATATGACTGAAAACCTGATGAAGACTAATCAGGATATGATGCAGGCCTTTATGGCTGAGATGAGGGCGGATAGAGGTCGTCCTAGGAGGGATAATTCACCTCCACACACGGCTACGGTGACTCCTACACCGACGCCATCTGTTACTCCTCAACAGGGGGAGAGTGGGGCTAGTCACCACACTGGTGAGGCTAGTCATCATACTACTACTGACCCTAGCTATGTTCCTGATCCGTCATCTGTTGCCCAATCCACTGGGGCTGCGGGGCAGGTTATTGATAATGCTGATGATGAGCGTAGGCTCATATCTTTTAGGAAACATAAGCCACCCGCATTTCTAAGGTCAAGGGACCCAAAGGAGGTCACTGCTTGGTTGAGGGGAATGGATAAGATTTTCCAGGTGATGAGATGCCAAGATCCGCAGAAGTTATTGTATTCTGTTTATATGCTGGAGGGTGATGCCCAAGAGTGGTGGGACAATGTGTCTCTCCCATTTGTTATTCAGGGTGAGGTTCTTACTTGGACTTTGTTCGAAGGTCTGTTTCATGAAGAATATTTTCCCCGCGATGTTCGGGAGGCAAAGCAAGGTGAATTTGATAATTTGGTACAGGGAGTCATGACTGTGGATGCCTATGTGGCAAAATTTAATGAGCTTGTGAAATTTGCAAACTATGGAGGTACTCTACCTACTCCGGAATTCTTGTCAGCTAAATTTCAAAGAGGGCTGAGTGAGAAGATTGCTAAGAGGATGTCTAATACTGCGGTGAGAAACTTTGCTGACTTGGTGACCCAATGCAAGAGGGTCGAGACTGTTTATGAGAGGTATCCGAAATCTGATTCGGCAAAAGAGCAAGATGTTAAGAGGACGCCTGGTCCTTCTGGAAATACTAACAGAGGAGGTTTCAATAATAATAATAGAGGTAGGGGGTTGCATGTGAGGCAGCCTCCTGGTCAGTTCAAGAGGGGTGGAAACACTGGTGGTGGTGGTGCTTCGGACATATATTTTACCCCACGATGTGGGAAGTGTGGGAAATACCACAAAGGTGTATGTGGTGCTGGTCCGTTGTCTTGTTTTAAGTGTGGTCGGAATGGCCACTTTGCTAGAGAGTGTCCGTCTTCTTCGGGGCAGGCTGCGAATCTGCAGGCCTTGCCGCCAGCTACTACTACTGCTGCTCCTACTGCTGTTGTTCCTACTGTGGGACGAGTTTATACTACAAATGCACAACGTACTGAAAAGGCTCCGAATTTGGTAAAAGGTATAATTTTCCTCTCTAATGTTGATTTGTCTGTATTATTTGATTCGGGAGCAACACATTCATTTGTGGCGGACTATGTGGCTAAGGCGTTGGACTTAAAGGTAACACGGATGGTTCCTCCGATGCGTATTACTACCGCTACAGGAGAGGTTAGTGAGTCGTCTTGGATTTGTGAAGATGTGAAGTTTACTTATTTAGGCAGGGGTTATACCATTGATTTAATTATCTTACCCCTGGCCTCTGTCAATTTGATTTTGGGGATGGATTGGTTGTCTCGGAACTGCGCAATGATTGATTGCTGCGGAAAGAGGTTGTTGTTATCTCACGAGAGGCCGACTGTTTGTCCGTCTTTGTATTTGTCTGTCAGTCAGACTGTGAAAGCCTTGAAGGCTGGAGATCTGGGTTATGTCTTGTTGGGCGGATTGGTGGGTGATAAAAAGGAGGAGATTTCTGCTATTCCAGTTGTTAATGAGTTTGGGGATGTATTTCCGGATGAGATACCGGAATTCCCGCCTGAGAGAGAGATTGAATTCTCGATTGACTTATTGCCTGGTGTGGGGCCGATCTCCTTGGCTCCATACCGGATGTCGCCACTTGAATTGGCCGAGTTGAAGAAACACATTGAAGAATTATCTGCAAAGGATTTTATTAGGCCGAGTGTGTCTCCGTGGGGAGCACCGGTGATATTTGTGAAGAAAAAGGATGGTAGCATGAGATTGTGCACTGACTACCGACAGTTGAATAAAGTGACTATTAAGAACCGGTACCCTCTGCCGCGTATTGATGATTTATTAGATCAGTTGAGGGATGCCTGTGTATTTTCGAAGATTGATCTCCGGTCCGGATATCACCAGATTCGGATTAAACCGGAGGATGTACCTAAAACAGCTTTCCGATCCAGATATGGACATTTTGAATATCAAGTGATTCCTTTTGGGCTTACTAATGCCCCTGCGGTGTTCATGGATTATATGAACCGCATCTTTAAACCGTATTTGGACCAGTTTGTAATTGTATTTATTGATGACATCTTGATCTATTCTAAGAGTAAAGAGGAGCACATCGACCATTTGAGGACTGTGTTACAGGTGTTGAAGGATAAGAAACTGTATGCTAAACCGTCTAAGTCTGAATTCTGGTTGTCTGAGGTGCAATTTTTGGGTCATGTTATTTCTGCAAGTGGTGTTGCAGTGGATCCAAGCAAGATTGAAGCGGTAAGTGACTGGGAACGACCTAAGACTGTGACAGAGATTAGAAGTTTTCTGGGGCTTGCTGGCTATTATCGCCGGTTTATACAGGGATTTTCTGCAATGGTTCTACCGTTGACCCGATTGACACGAAAGGATACTCCTTTTGTGTGGACCCAGGAATGTGAGGACTGTTTTCTGCTACTTAAAGAGAAATTGACCACTGCTCCGGTGTTAACTTTACCTGATCCGGAGGGTGAGTTTGTGTTATATTGTGATGCTTCTAAGAAAGGTTTAGGGAGCGTGCTGATGCAGGAAGGAAAAGTGATTGCTTACGCGTCTAGGCAGTTAAGGCCGCATGAAGAAAATTATCCGACGCACGACTTGGAGCTGGCTGCTATTGTGTTTGCCTTGAAAATCTGGAGGCACTTTCTGTATGGGATGAAATTTGCTGTGTTCAGCGACCATAAAAGCTTGAAATATTTGTTTGATCAGAAGGAGCTGAATATGAGGCAGCGTAGATGGGTTGAATTCTTGAAAGCTTATGACTTTGAGCTGAAATACCACCCGGGAAAGGCTAATGTTGTGGCAGATGCATTGAGTAGGAAGTCTGTCAACTTATCTCATATGATGATGTGGGACAATGAAGTGATTGAGCAATTCCGTGACATGAAAATAACGGATTCCTTTGCAGGAAGATTGTGTGATATGGAGTTGACTCGGATTGAAAACGAGCTGCACGAGAAGATTAAAGAGACTCAAATCAGAGATGAAAGTATAAAGTATTTGAAAGGCCAGAGTGGCATATCTGTTAATGAACAGGGATTATTATTATATCAGCGCAGGATTGTTGTGCCCAAGGAACTTGCAGAGGAAGTTATGACTGAGGCCCACAAGGGTCAATATGCTATCCACCCAGGTGCCACGAAAATGTACCAAGATTTGAAAGTTAAGTTCTGGTGGCCTGGGATGAAAAAGGATGTTGCCGAGTACGTGTCTAAGTGCTTGGTTTGTCAAAAAGTAAAAATAGAGCATCAGAAACCTGCTGGATTACTTCAGCCGCTGGATATACCTGAATGGAAATGGGAGAGTATTTCGATGGATTTTGTTGTTGGATTGCCGCGAACTCAAGCTGGTTATGATTCGATTTGGGTTATTGTGGACCGACTCACGAAGTCTGCACATTTTCTACCAGTACGAGTGGACTATACCACAGAGAAGTTGGCTACACTGTATGTAAAGGAGATTGTTAGACTCCATGGGATACCGATTAGCATTGTTAGTGATCGGGACCCGAAGTTTACTTCGCGCTTTTGGGGAGCTTTGCAGCAGGCTTTTGGCACTCAGCTTCGACTGAGCACTGCTTATCACCCGCAGACTGATGGTCAGACCGAGAGGACCATACAGACACTTGAGGATATGCTGAGAGCTTGCACACTGGAACAGGGTAATGCCTGGGATAGGTACTTACCATTGGTGGAATTTTCTTATAATAACAGTTTTCATTCCAGTCTGGGTATGGCACCCTATGAGGTTTTGTATGGGAGGAGGTGTCATACGCCCACTTGTTGGACTGAGGTAGGCGATAAAGAAAGATTTGGTCCGGATTTTGTGCAAGAAACAACAGTGCAAATTGAAATGATCAGAGAAAAGTTGAAACAGGCACAGAATCGGCAGAAAAGTTATTATGACAATAAGCATAGACCGTTGGAATTCGAGGAAGGTGACCATGTTTTTGTACGGTTATCTCCGGTCACAGGTGTTGGCCGTGCGTTGGGTGTGAGGAAGCTGAGTCCACGGTTCATTGGGCCGTATCAAATTATGAAAAGAGTAGGATTGGTGGCCTATCAGCTTGCCTTACCCCCTCAGTTGTCTAATTTACATGATGTCTTTCATGTGTCGCAGTTGCGACGTTATGTTCCGGATGAATCACATGTGGTGATGCCGGATAATATTGAAATCAGGGAGAACTTGAAGACTCCCATTGGTCCTATGGCAGTATTGGATCGCAGTGAAAAGCGATTGAGAAGTAAAGTGATTCCCATGCCGAAGATTCAGTGGGAAGGCCGCACACCTGAGGAGGCTACTTGGGAGCGGGAGGACGAGATTCTCCGGCTGTATCCTGAGTTAGCGAGCAGGTATGAATTAATTTTGCGGACAAAATTTCAAAAAGGTGGGGTGAATATAACACCTCATGTATTTAAATGTGAATTTTAATATTATAATGTGAAAGGAAAATTGGTGGATTAGTGAAAAATCCATGAATTATGGCCAAAAGGGGCAAAAAGGGCAAAATGGTAATTTGCCAACCGTGTGTTCTGAGGCTTAAATACTGAGTTAGAGATTTCAAATGACAAAAGTAATGCTGGAAATGGAATCAGGGCGGAAAATTGAGTGAATAGGCAAATTTGGGAAAAAATTGATGAATAGTGATTTTTAAGTGTTAAATACTGTGGTGTGAGTGTACCGATAGGTGTGAAATTTTTATCAATATTTTGGAGAAATAAAAATATGTCATGGACTGGAAAAATATGTAGATTAAGAATTTATGATCGGAAATTTTATCGGGGTTAAAGTTAGATCGCGTGTGGGACCCGTGTGACCGAAGTCACTTGGCCCCACCTCTTTTTCTTCTTTCTTTCCTTCTCTTTTCTTCTTCTCTCTCGCGCCCTCCCCTGCAAAAGGAAACCAAAACCCCATTTCTTCACATTCTTTCCATTTCTTCATTTCTTCACCGAATCGCTTGATTTTGGTGTTGAAATCTATTGTAAACAACCTTCTAGATCCATTGGTAACACTTAGAAGCCTTGAATCCACCTCCTTGCTGCGTTTTTGACAAAAATCAGATCCGACCCACTTGGGTTCTTGGAGTTTTGATCTTCTAATGGCTTAGTGGAGCTTTGGTGGTGAGCATACAACACATTGTGAGTATATTTGTGGTATTTTGTGGTTGATTTCATAGATCTAGGAATTTATGCTCTAAACCTTTGATTTTAGATGTGTGATGATAGAGAGCCCAAATGGAAAAATGCTATTAGATGAAAAGGCCTTAGAATCATGCTTGTAAGCTAGAAATGCTATGATAAATTTTGGTGAAAAAGATAGGTTTTTAACTTAGGAAAATTTGAGGGATTTTCATGAAAAATGAGTTTTGGTGTAATTTGGATTTGATGATTGTTTTAGGGTGCCTCACACGGACGTGATTGTGAAAGGTTGATTTGGAGCTTACGTTTGGAATGGATTGGCTAAGTGTTGAGGTAAACTCTTGGAACTTGGGTTTAATCCCTAGTGTGCTCCACCACACCTAGTGGAAGGTAGTGGTTGGATGATGTGGTTATGACATGGTGTGATTGTGTAATTGTATGCATATTGCTTGTATTTTGTGAAAATTGTTTGGTCACTGGCCAGTTGACGTGTGTTGGGTTTGGACATCCGCTGGATCATTTCGATGGCGAAATACCAGTTGGAATGCCATGGGGTCGACTCATGGGAGCGACACCAGGATGAGCCAAACGTGGGACATCCGCCGGATAGGTCTCTGAGGAGTTCCGGTTGGGTTGGCCATGGAGTTTTCTCAACCATGGGAGAAGCTCTAGGATTGTCTCGGGAGTTATATGATGGAGTCCTTGAACATGAATCCATGCGTGGATGTTCTTGGGTGTCTCCAGTTGGATGGTGATATTGTATTGCTTGCATATTACATGATGTCATATTTATACATTTTAGTGAGCCATGGAGTGGAGAGAGCCTCTAGCTCCATTGGTTTACTGAGATATATCCGTATATCTCACCCCGTGTTTGGGGGACCACATTTCAGGTCACTATGAGTCGGGAGGAGCTTCGGGCAAGAAGCCCGTATAGTGGACATTGGACTGGCATGAGGTGCATTAGGATTGCATGACATTTTGGAGGAGGACTATTGGATTGCACATGGCATGACATTAGCATTTTCAGACTTAGGTCATGAACATATTGCATGATGTTATTTCCATGCTTTTGTTAGTGTTCATGATTATATGCTAAGTCTTGTTTATGGTTTATTATTCATGGCATGGATAACTGTATATTTTGAGTGAGCATGGGACTTGTCCATTGCCACATTCATAGCCTTGAAGTCTTGGTATTCATGTTGTAAGAATGGTCCATATTTGTATGTAAATGGCCATTATATTGTGGACTTTGTAAATGATGTTGATTTAAGGAAATTGCATGATGGAAGGGCCTAGAGCCTACATTAGGACATGATTATGTGTTGTGTGGAGTACCAAGGGGTTAGGGATGGATTACACAACCTTTCTTGGGTTTTAAATGCTGTAATCTGTCATTTTTACTGCATAGTAATCGATTACCCAAGCATGGTAATCGATTACCATGCAACAGGGGACGAAAAATTAGCTACTGTCTTCACTGGTAATCGATTACTGAGCTTTGGTAATCGATTACCATGTGAGGTAATCGATTACCCAAAGTTGGTAATCGATTACCAGAACAGAGGAGGTCAAAATTTGGCTACTGCCTCATTTTTGACAGGTGGTAATCGATTACCACCCACTGGTAATCGATTACCACAGTGTAATTTTCGAAAATTCAGGTTTTTCTAGACTAAAAGAAAGGGGCTTAACTTTATGGGTAGAACTCCAAATGGTACGTGGTTTGAAACCACGCGTAGACAACGTAAAGGACTATAACTTGGTAAAATGTGAGAGTAAGATGGAGAGTTTAAATGAATTGAATAAAAAGAAGGATGAATGATGTTAGCAAAATGTATGCTTCCGCGTATTGCATTTACAATTATAGTGTTGTTTTAATTGATTATGGAAAAAGTGTTAATGTAAGAAAAGGAATATGATAAAAGAAAAATTTGCCCGTAACTGTGATTGTAACTGCGCTTAATATCATAATCAATGTTAACAATACCGGTGTACAACAGGCTGTTACATTTATCATTCAAAAAGATTAGATTTTATTTTACTATGTAACTTTGAAAATTTTAATGATTGATTGTGTTTGGGGTAGTTGGGGCCGATACGTTATTTCGGTTGGTTGATTGATAATGGTATTGAAATTGATTGATTCAGTGACAAATGTTAGGAAATGATGAGTTGAAGTCCCAAGATGAGGAAGGAAATGATGGAGTTGAGGGTGGTTCACCGGCATATCGTGACCACGATAATTCATTCAATGAAGGGAATGAAGAGATGGAAAGCACATACTAATTTTCTGCTCAATCATCTGCTAATGTTGCCAAATCATTGGAAGAAATCCCTAGTGATATTAAGATTGATGAAACCGAAGGGGGAAAGGAAGGTCGTGTTGTGATAGATGTGGATTTAAAATCTGAGGAGAGTTGTGAGAGAAAAGATGCAAATGTTGTGCACGTTGAGACTGCTGAGGAATTAGATTATGAGATCCAGTTCTTCAAATGCTGGAACCGTCACTGCGAAGAACTCAAAGGATGAGCCTTGTTATTCAGTAAAAGAGACAGTGGCATTTGATGTCATTCTGATTAACTGAGAGGATGAGCCTAATTACTCAGTAAAAGAGCCATTTGCATTTGATGTGTGGATTAAAGCCATCGAGTCTACACTTGAAAAAATGACTAATGAAAATGCACCAATTAAGGAGACTGATAATTTAGTTTTTGGAAATGATTTACTAGAGAAATCATTGGGCTCTCAAGTAGGGGAGCAACTGATCTTGATATGAAGATAAAGTATATCCCTTCTCTGATGAGAACGTTAGAACATAAGGTTTGGAGGAACATAAGCCGAAGGAAATTGACAATAAAGTACCAGAATCAGTGTCCCATAGTCATATCCCTAAATCTACTAATGTTGCTGAACATGTTAATGGTTCTGACACTCCAGAATGCTCTGAAAAAGAGGTTATATATTCATGAGACACTTCTGGTTTGTGAACTTTTTGTTAAAAATTATTTAAAATCTGGTTTTGTTTTCTGATTGATATGCAGCCTCCAGTAGAATCAGCTCCGCGTATAGAGCAAAAGTCCTCCTGGTGGAGTTGTTGTGGACTGTTCGAAGTTCTGTTTGGCTCCAATAGATAAGTCCAGGTTGGGGATTATTTTATCTCGGATATTTATGTTTTTTTATTTATTTATTTTTGAAGTTTGAGCTCCTTGCTAACTTCAAAAGCTTTATTGCCATTTCACGGTAGATATATGCTTTCTCATGCCTGTTTTTGATTGTTTTGGTTGCTTACCTTGTTACATTGTTGCTAACTAGTCTGATTATCTTCAATTTATGACTTCTAGGTTTTAGAAGAGAAATTTGATGGTGTTATTGTATTCACTAATTACTGCTCAGTTGATTATGGTCTTCTTTGATGGCATCTCTTATTTTTATTGTTTTCTTGATCATATAAAAATCCCAAAAATAAGTCTTTATTTCCAGTTCTCATTTCCATCAAATTGACAATATTGGTCACAAACCCTATTTGAATACTTCCATTCTTTAAGAGAAAGTTTAATTGATATTTGATCACAATCCCTATGGAGACGAACTTTATTTATCACTTTATTACTTGTGCGATCGGTATACTTGCCGGTGAGCATCACATTCCCATAATCTAATTCCTCGGCAGACTCAACGTGCACAACATTTGCATCTTTGCTCTCATAACTCTCCTCAGATTTTAAATCCACATCTATCACAACACGACCTTCTGATTTGCCTTCGCATATAGATATTTCAGAGTAAAAAGAATAAGGGTTTGACAGTAATTCAGTAATAAAGATTATTATTTTTAATGAATTATTGATAATCCATGTTCAGATACACTTTCACTGATTATTTTATATTTTTATAGGTTAAAAGGTGAAGAAATTCGAAATTTGAAAAAAACAAGGAAAGGATTTGGCGCTGATAGTGTGGGCGTCATAAATGCTGTCCTTGAATTGTGGAAAACGGAAAATTAATCAAAATAAATTCAGGAGTTATGACCAGATCGCGGATTTGGCGCTGATAGCGTGGGCGTCATAAATGCTGTCCTTGAATTTTGCAATTATGATGAAAAACGTAAAATTAAGATTTAGCCGTTTTTTAGCAGTTTTGTTTTTATGGCTGGAGGTTTCTACGGTTTCTATTCTATGGCTATTAAAACAGAACGAGGGCATTTTCGGAAGACTCGATGCACCATGTGGCTATATAAAGGGGTCCTCTCCACCATTCCATGATAATTCTATTCCACACAATTCAGAATACCACTCCATTCAGATTTCTTCAGTGGAGAATCCGAAGTTCTTCGAGTTCTTCGAAGTTCTTCGTGTTCTTCTAGTTTTTCTTCTTTTTCTTTTCAATTTATGTTTTATTTTTCGAGATCAGTCATGACTATGGTTGGCTAGATCTCTTTTTATTATGGTGAGGGTCACAACCCTTAAAAAGGGGATCACTAAGGGGATTAGGGTTCTAATATGGGTTAATAAGATTTATGTCACTAAGGGATTAGGGCTTAACCAGTCAATTTAAAGATGATGAATTGTTTGATCAATGGGTAAATTTAATATAAACGTTGACATAGATTACAAGGTGGGGATCAGAAAGGTGTTTGTTTCTCTTACCACAATATTTTCTCAATTATTTTTTTAACCTTAAATCTTTATTCTTGAGTTTCTAAACGAACTTTTTAATCATTTTCATTTTCTTAAATTGTTTTCATTTATTTCCCAAATCACAATTATTTCAAAACATTTTTGTTAATCCAACAAGAGAGGAATAGTTATAATTACTTCGGTGCCTCAATCCTCGTGGAGAACGAAACTTTACTTATCACTTTATTACTTGGAACGATCGGTACACTTGCCGAGTTCGCAACACTTTCCTTTCCCCCTTCGGCTTCATGAATCTTAATATCACTATGGAGTTCTTCCAATGATTTGGCAACATTAGCAGATGATTAAGCAGAAAATTGGTCTTTGCTTTCCATCTCTTCATTCCCTTCATTGAATGAATGATCGTGGTCACGATATGCCGGTGAACCACCCTCAACTCCATCATTTCCTTTCTCATCTTGGGACTTCAACTCATCATTTCCTTGCATTTGTCATTGAATCAATCAATTTCAATAACATTATCAATCAACCAACCGAACTAATGTATCGGCCCCAACTACCCCAAACACAATCAATCATTAAAATTTTCTAAGTTACATAGTAAAATAAAATCTAATCTTTTTGAATGATAAAGCCATTCAAGAAGCATATTCCCAAAAAAAAGTCCCAACAAGATTAAATGCAAAACAAGAACATTGAGTAGATACCCGTCTACCCAAATTTACCAAAGACACCAAAAAGTAATCATATTCGAAAAGGATAAACATTTGCATGCATAAAGTTCTGTATAATATCATGGGACGGTACCTTGGGGGTTGTTGGTTAAAGGGTTGGCGTTGGTTTCTTGTTGTTCCTTCTTTTTCTTGGCAGTTTCCCTCTTCTTCGCACCTGATGGCATGATTGTGGGGTTAGCTAAGGACAAAATTAGAGGCCACAAATGGTGGGGGTGATACCCTTCAGTAACCCAAATGTCTCTCTCCTCGGTGGGCATAACTATAAACACAGTTGCTCAGAAGGAGAAGGATGAAGAAGAAGATAAGAAATAAAGGAAGAATCTTGGGTTTTGAAATTGTCTTTGATGTAGGAGGTGATGCTTCAGTGTTGTATATAAACAAAATGCAGTGTCTAAAACTGTGAAGAGAAAAATGTCATATGAATTTTCACAATCAGTTTTTCATTTGAATTTTGTATTTAATAGGAGCTAATTACGTCCTATTAAATACAAAATGCAATCAGCTCTTATTGAATTCAAAACGCAATCAGCTCCTATTAAATTCAAAATGCAATCAGCTCTTATCAAAATGGAGCTGATTGCGTTTTGGATTTAATAGGAGCTGATTGCCTTTTGAATTTAATAGAAGCTGATTGCATTTTGTATTTAATAGGACATAATTAGCTCATAATAAATACAAAATTCAAATGGAGAATTGATTGTGAAAATTCACATGACATTTTTCTCTTCACAGTTTCAGACACTGCATTTTGTTTATATACAACACTGAAGCATCACCCCCTACATCAAAGACAATTTCAAAACCCAAGATTCTTCCTTTATTTCTTATCTTCTTCTTCATCCTTCTCCTTCTGAGCAACTGTGTTTATAGTTGTGCCCACCGGGGAGAGAGACATTTGGGTTACTGAAGGGTATCACCCCCACCATTTATGGCCTCTAATTTTGTCCTTAGCTAACCCCATAATCACGCCATCGGGTGCTAAGAAGAGAAAAACTGCCAAGAAAAAGAAGGAACAACAAGAAACCAACGCCAACCCTTTAACCAACAACCCCCAAGGTAATGTCCCATGATATTATACAGAACTTTATGCATGCAAATGTCTATCCTTTTCGAATATGATTACTTTTTGGTGTCTTTGGTCAATTTGGGTAGATGTTATCTGCTCATTGTTCTTGTTTTGCATTTAATCTTGTTGGGACTTTTTTTTTTGGGAATATGCTTCTTGCATGGCTTTATCATTCAAAAAGATTAGATTTTATTTTACTATGTAACTTTGAAAATTTTAATGATTGATTGTGTTTGGGGTAGTTGGGGCCGATACGTTATTTCGGTTGGTTGATTGATAATGGTATTGAAATTGATTGATTCAGTGACAAATGTTAGGAAATGATGAGTTGAAGTCCCAAGATGAGAAAGGAAATGATGGAGTTGAGGGTGGTTCACCGGCATATCGTGACCACGATAATTCATTCAATGAAGGGAATGAAGAGATGGAAAGCACATACTAATTTTCTGCTCAATCATCTGCTAATGTTGCCAAATCATTGGAAGAAATCCCTAGTGATATTAAGATTGATGAAACCGAAGGGGGAAAGGAAGGCCGTGTTGTGATAGATGTGGATTTAAAATCTGAGGAGAGTTGTGAGAGAAAAGATGCAAATGTTGTGCACGTTGAGACTGCTGAGGAATTAGATTATGAGATCCAGTTCTTCAAATGCTGGAACCGTCACTGCGAAGAACTCAAAGGATGAGCCTTATTATTCAGTAAAAGAGACAGTGGCATTTGATGTCATTCTGAATAACTGAGAGGATGAGCCTAATTACTCAGTAAAAGAGCCATTTGCATTTGATGTGTGGATTAAAGCCATCGAGTCTACACTTGACAAAATGACTAATGAAAATGCACCAATTAAGGAGACTGGTAATTTAGTTTTTGGAAATGATTTACTAGAGAAATCATTGGGCTCTCAAGTAGGGGAGCAACTGATCTTGATATGAAGATAAAGTATATCCCTTCTCTGATGAGAACGTTATAACATAAGGTTTGGAGGAACATAAGCCGAAGGAAATTGACAATAAAGTACCAGAATCAGTGTCCCATAGTCATATCCCTAAATCTACTAATGTTGCTGAACATGTTAATGGTTCTGACACTCCTTAATGCTCTGAAAAAGAGGTTATATATTCATGAGACACTTCTGGTTTATGAACTTTTTGTTAAAAATTATTTAAAATCTGGTTTTGTTTTCTGATTGATATGCAGCCTCCAGTAGCATCAGTTCCGCGTATAGAGCAAAAGTCCTCCTGGTGGAGTTGTTGTGGACTGTTCGAAGTTCTGTTTGGCTCCAATAGATAAGTCCAGGTTGGGAATTATTTTATCTCGGATATTTATGTTTTTTTATTTAGTTATTTTTGAAGTTTGAGCTCCTTGCTAACTTCAAAAGCTTTATTGCCATTTCACGGTAGATATATGCTTTCTCATGCCTGTTTTTGATTGTTTTGGTTGCTTACCTTGTTGCTAACTAGTCTGATTATCTTCAATTTATGACTTCTAGGTTTTAGAAGAGAAATTTGATGGTGTTATTGTATTCACTAATTACTGCTCAGTTGATTATGGTCTTCTTTGATGGCATCTCTTATTTTTATTGTTTTCTTGATCATATAAAAATCCCAAAAATAAGTCTTTATTTTCAGTTCTCATTTCCATCAAATTAACAATATTGGTCACAAACCCTATTTGAATACTTCCATTCTTTAAGAGAAAGTCTAATTGATATTTGATCACAATCCCTGTGGAGACGAACAGTATTTATCATTTTATTACTTGTGCGATCGGTATACTTGCTGGTGAGCATCACATTCCCATAATCTAATTCCTCGGCAGACTCAACGTACACAACATTTGCATCTTTGCTCTCATAACTCTCCTCAGATTTTAAATCCACATCTATCACAACACGACCTTCTGATTTGCCTTCGCATATAGATATTTCAGAGTAAAAAGATAAGGGTTTGACAGTAATTCAATAATAAAGATTATTATTTTTAATGAATTATTGATAATCCATGTTCAGATACACTTTCACTGATTATTTTATATTTTTATAGGTTAAAAGGTGAAGAAATTCGAAATTTGAAAAAAACAAGGAAAGGATTTGGCGCTGATAGTGTGGGCGTCATAAATGCTGTCCTTGAATTGTGGAAAACGGAAAATTAATCAAAATAAATTCAGGAGTTATGACCAGATCGCGGATTTGGCGCTGATAGCTTGGGCGTCATAAATGCTGTCCTTGAATTTTGCAATTATGATGAAAAACGTAAAATTAAGATTTAGCCGTTTTTTAGCAGTTTTGTTTTTATGGCTGGAGGTTTCTACGGTTTCTATTCTATGGCTATTAAAACAGAACGAGGGCATTTTCGGAAGACTCGAGGCACCATGTGGCTATATAAAGGGGTCCTCTCCACCATTCAATGAAAATTCTATTCCATACAATTCAGAATACCACTCCATTCAGATTTCTTCAGTGGAGAATCCGAAGTTCTTCGAGTTCTTCAAGTTCTTCGAGTTTTTCTTCTTTTTCTTTTCAATTTATGTTTTATTTTTCGAGATCAGTCATGACTATGGTTGGCTAGATCTCTTTTTATTATGGTGAGGGTCACAACCCTTAAAAATGGGATCACTAAGGGGATTAGGGTTCTAATATGGGTTAATAAGATTTATGTCACTAAGGGATTAGGGCTTAACCAATCAATTTAAAGATGATGAATTGTTTGATCAATGGGTAAATTTAATATAAACGTTGACATAGATTACAAGGTGGGGATCAGAAAGGTGTTTGTTTCTCTTACCACAATATTTTCTCAATTATTTTTTTTAACCTTAAATCTTTATTCTTGAGTTTCTAAACGAACTTTTTAATCATTTTCATTTTCTTAAATTGTTTTCATTTATTTCCCAAATCACAATTATTTCAAAACATTTTTGTTAATCCAACAAGAGAGGAATAGTTATAATTACTTCGGTGCCTCAATCCTCGTGGAGAAAGAAACTTTACTTATCACTTTATTACTTGGAAAGATCGGTACACTTGCCGAGTTCGCAACACTTTCCTTTCCCCTTCGGCTTCATGAATCTTAATATCACTATGGAGTTCTTCCAATGATTTGGCAACATTAGCAGATGATTAAGCAGAAAATTGGTCTTTGTTTTCCATCTCTTCATTCCCTTCATTGAATGAATGATCGTGGTCACGATATGCCGGTGAACCACCCTCAACTCCATCATTTCCTTTCTCATCTTAGGACTTCAACTCATCATTTCCTTGCATTTGTCATTGAATCAATCAATTTCAATAACATTATCAATCAACCAACCGAACTAATGTATCGGCCCCAACTACCCCAAACACAATCAATCATTAAAATTTTCTAAGTTACATAGTAAAATAAAATCTAATCTTTTTGAATGATAAAGCCATTCAAGAAGCATATTCCCAAAAAAGTCCCAACAAGATTAAATGCAAAACAAGAACAATGAGTAGATACTCGTCTACCCAAATTTACCAAAGACACCAAAAAGTAATCATATTCGAAAAGGATAAACATTTGCATGCATAAAGTTCTGTATAATATCATGGGACAGTACCTTGGGGTTGTTGGTTAAAGGGTTGGCGTTGGTTTCTTGTTGTTCCTTCTTTTTCTTGGCAGTTTCCCTCTTCTTCGCACCTGATGGCATGATTGTGGGGTTAGCTAAGGACAAAATTAGAGGCCACAAATGGTGGGGGTGATACCCTTCAGTAACCCAAATGTCTCTCTCCTCGGTGGGCATAACTATAAACACAGTTGCTCAGAAGGAGAAGGATGAAGAAGAAGATAAGAAATAAAGGAAGAATCTTGGGTTTTGAAATTGTCTTTGATGTAGGGGGTGATGCTTCAGTGTTGTATATAAACAAAATGCAGTGTCTGAAACTGTGAAGAGAAAAATGTCATGTGAGTTTTCACAATCAGTTTTTCATTTGAATTTTGTATTTAATAGGAGCTCATTACGTCCTATTAAATACAAAATGCAATCAGCTCCTATTGAATTCAAAATGCAATCAGCTCCTATTAAATTCAAAATGCAATCAGCTCTTATCAAAATAGAGCTGATTGCGTTTTGGATTTAATAGGAGGTGATTGCCTTTTGAATTTAATAGAAGCTGATTGCATTTTGTATTTAATAGGACATAATTAGCTCATAATAAATACAAAATTCAAATGGAGAATTGATTGTGAAAATTCACATGACATTTTTCTCTTCACAGTTTCAGACACTGCATTTTGTTTATATACAACACTGAAGCATCACCCCCTACATCAAAGACAATTTCAAAACCCAAGATTCTTCCTTTATTTCTTATCTTCTTCTTCATCCTTCTCCTTCTGAGCAACTGTGTTTATAGTTGTGCCCACCGGGGAGAGAGACATTTGGGTTACTGAAGGGTATCACCCCCACCATTTATGGCATCTAATTTTGTCCTTAGCTAACCCCATAATCACGCCATCGGGTGCTAAGAAGAGGAAAACTGCCAAGAAAAAGAAGGAACAACAAGAAACCAACGCCAACCCTTTAACCAACAACCCCCAAGGTAATGTCCCATGATATTATACAGAACTTTATGCATGCAAATGTCTATCCTTTTCGAATATGATTACTTTTTGGTGTCTTTGGTCAATTTGGGTAGATGTTATCTGCTCATTGTTCTTGTTTTGCATTTAATCTTGTTGGGACTTTTTTTTTGGGAATATGCTTCTTGCATGGCTTTATTATAACACCTCATGTATTTAAATGTGAATTTTAATATTATAATGTGAAAGGAAAATTGGTGGATTAGTGAAAAATCCATGAATTATGGCCAAAAGGGGCAAAAAGGGCAAAATGGTAATTTGCCAACCGTGTGTTCTGAGGCTTAAATACTGAGTTAGAGATTTCAAATGACAAAAGTAATGCGGGAAATGGAATCAGGGCGGAAAATTGAGTGAATAGGCAAATTTGGGAAAAAATTGATGAATAGTGATTTTTAAGTGTTAAATACTGTGGTGTGAGTGTACCGATAGGTGTGAAATTTTTATCAATATTTTGGAGAAATAAAAATATGTCATGGACTGGAAAAATATCTAGATTAAGAATTTATGATCGGAAATTTTATCGGGGTTAAAGTTAGATCGCGTATGGGACCCGTGTGACCGAAGTCACTTGGCCCCACCTCTTTTTCTTCTTTCTTTCCTTCTCTTTTCTTCTTCTATCTCGCGCCCTCCCCTGCAAAAGGAAACCAAAACCCCATTTCTTCACATTCTTGCCATTTCTTCATTTCTTCACCGAATCGCTTGATTTTGGTGTTGAAATCTATTGTAAACAACCTTCTAGATCCATTGGTAACACTTAGAAGCCTTGAATCCACCTCCTTGCTGCGTTTTTGACAAAAATCAGATCCGACCCACTTGGGTTCTTGGAGTTTTGTTGGAGTTTTGATCTTCTAATGGCTTAGTGGAGCTTTGGTGGTGAGCATACAACACATTGTGAGTATATTTGTGGTATTTTGTGGTTGATTTCATAGATATAGGAATTTATGCTCTAAACCTTTGATTTTAGATGTGTGATGATAGAGAGCCCAAATGCAAAAATGCTATTAGATGAAAAGGCCTTAGAATCATGCTTGTAAGCTAGAAATGCTATGATAAATTTTGGTGAAAAAGATAGGTTTTTAACTTAGGAAAATTTAAGGGATTTTCATGAAAAATGAGTTTTGGTGTAATTTGGATTTGATGATTGTTGTAGGGTACCTCACACGGACGTGATTGTGAAAGGTTGATTTGGAGCTTACGTTTGGAACGGATTGGCTAAGTGTTGAGGTAAACTCTTGGAACTTGGGTTTAATCCCTAGTGTGCTCCACCACACCTAGTGGAAGGTAGTGGTTGGATGATGTGGTTATGACATGGTGTGATTGTGTGCTTGTATGCATATTGCTTGTATTTTGTGAAAATTGTTTGGTCACTGGCCAGTTGACGTGTGTTGGGTTTGGACATCCGCTGGATCATTTCGATGGCGAAATACCAGTTGGAATGCCATGGGGTCGACTCATGGGAGCGACACCAGGATGAGCCAAACGTGGGACATCCGCCGGATAGGTCTCTGAGGAGTTCCGGTTGGGTTGGCCATGGAGTTTTCTCAACCATGGGAGAAGCTCTAGGATTGTCTCGGGAGTTATATGATGGAGTCCTTGAACATGAATCCATGCGTGGATGTTCTTGGGTGTCTCCAGTTGGATGGTGATATTGTATTGCTTGCATATTACATGATGTCATATTTATACATTTTAGTGAGCCATGGAGTGGAGAGAGCCTCTAGCTCCATTGGTTTACTGAGATATATCCGTATATCTCACCCCGTGTTTGGGGGACCACATTTCAGGTCACTATGAGTCGGGAGGAGCTTCGGGCAAGAAGCCCGTATAGTGGACATTGGACTGGCATGCGGTGCATTAGGATTGCATGACATTTTGGAGGAGGACTATTGGATTGCACATGGCATGACATTAGCATTTTGAGACTTAGGTCATGAACATATTGCATGATGTTATTTCCATGCTTTTGTTAGTGTTCATGATTATATGCTAAGTCTTGTTTATGGTTTATTATTCATGGCATAGATAACTGTATATTTTGAGTGAGCATGGGACTTGTCCATTGCCACATTCATAGCCTTGAAGTCTTGGTATTCATGTTGTAAGAATGGTCCATATTTGTATGTAAATGGCCATTATATTGTGGACTTTGTAAATGATGTTTGATTTAAGGAAATTGCATGATGGAAGGTCCTAGAGCCTACATTAGGACATGATTATGTGTTGTGTGGAGTACCAAGGGGTTAGGGATGGATTACACAACCTTTCTTGGGTTTTAAATGCTGTAATCTGTCATTTTTACTGCATAGTAATCGATTACCCAAGCATGGTAATCGATTACCATGCAACAGGGGACGAAAAATTAGCTACTGTCTTCACTGGTAATCGATTACTGAGCTTTGGTAATCGATTACCATGTGAGGTAATCGATTACCAGAACAGAGGAGGTCAAAATTTGGCTACTGCCTCATTTTTGACAGGTGGTAATCGATTACCACCCACTGGTAATCGATTACCACAGTGTAATTTTCGAAAATTGAGGTTTTTCTAGACTAAAAGATAGGGGCTTAACTTTATGGGTAGAACTCCAAATGGTACGTGGTTTGAAACCACGCGTAGACAACGTAAAGGACTATAACTTGGTAAAATGTGAGAGTAAGATGGAGAGTTTAAATGAATTGAATAAAAAGAAGGATGAATGATGTTAGCAAAATGTATGCTTCCGCGTATTGCATTTACAATTATAGTGTTGTTTTAATTGATTACGGAAAAAGTGTTAATGTAAGAAAAGGAATATGATAAAAGAAAAATTTGCCCGTAATTTAATTAACCCAATCACTGTGATTGTAACTGCGCTTAATATCATAATCAATGTTAACAATACCGGTGTACAACGGGCTGTTACATTTTATGGTATCAGAGCAGTTTCGTGAGGGAACTCTGATTGTTTGTGTATGTTGTATCTTGTGTGCCATAGCTATCTGTGAACTATTTATGATTAATGTATATGTGATTCCTCAGTGTGGGTCTGATCAACTCATTCCTTTGTGTTACATGTACAGATATCATGAGTAGGGCACGAGGTCGCCGTGGGGCACGTGGTGCAGGTCCTTTGCCACCGGATCCGGTCACTGCAGTCCTGAATGCTCTGCAGGCGGAAACGGCTGCAAATAGAAATATGACTGAAAACCTGATGAAGACTAATCAGGATATGATGCAGGCCTTTATGGCTGAGATGAGGGCGGATAGAGGTCGTCCTAGGAGGGATAATTCACCTCCACACACGGCTACGGTGACTCCTACACCGACGCCATCTGTTACTCCTCAACAGGGGGAGAGTGGGGCTAGTCACCACACTGGTGAGGCTAGTCATCATACTACTACTGACCCTAGCTATGTTCCTGATCCGTCATCTGTTGCCCAATCCACTGGGGCTGCGGGGCAGGTTATTGATAATGCTGATGATGAGCGTAGGCTCATATCTTTTAGGAAACATAAGCCACCCGCATTTCTAAGGTCAAGGGACCCAAAGGAGGTCACTGCTTGGTTGAGGGGAATGGATAAGATTTTCCAGGTGATGAGATGCCAAGATCCGCAGAAGTTATTGTATTCTGTTTATATGCTGGAGGGTGATGCCCAAGAGTGGTGGGACAATGTGTCTCTCCCATTTGTTATTCAGGGTGAGGTTCTTACTTGGACTTTGTTCGAAGGTCTGTTTCATGAAGAATATTTTCCCCGCGATGTTCGGGAGGCAAAGCAAGGTGAATTTGATAATTTGGTACAGGGAGTCATGACTGTGGATGCCTATGTGGCAAAATTTAATGAGCTTGTGAAATTTGCAAACTATGGAGGTACTCTACCTACTCCGGAATTCTTGTCAGCTAAATTTCAAAGAGGGCTGAGTGAGAAGATTGCTAAGAGGATGTCTAATACTGCGGTGAGAAACTTTGCTGACTTGGTGACCCAATGCAAGAGGGTCGAGACTGTTTATGAGAGGTATCCGAAATCTGATTCGGCAAAAGAGCAAGATGTTAAGAGGACGCCTGGTCCTTCTGGAAATACTAACAGAGGAGGTTTCAATAATAATAATAGAGGTAGGGGGTTGCATGTGAGGCAGCCTCCTGGTCAGTTCAAGAGGGGTGGAAACACTGGTGGTGGTGGTGCTTCGGACATATATTTTACCCCACGATGTGGGAAGTGTGGGAAATACCACAAAGGTGTATGTGGTGCTGGTCCGTTGTCTTGTTTTAAGTGTGGTCGGAATGGCCACTTTGCTAGAGAGTGTCCGTCTTCTTCGGGGCAGGCTGCGAATCTGCAGGCCTTGCCGCCAGCTACTACTACTGCTGCTCCTACTGCTGTTGTTCCTACTGTGGGACGAGTTTATACTACAAATGCACAACGTACTGAAAAGGCTCCGAATTTGGTAAAAGGTATAATTTTCCTCTCTAATGTTGATTTGTCTGTATTATTTGATTCGGGAGCAACACATTCATTTGTGGCGGACTATGTGGCTAAGGCGTTGGACTTAAAGGTAACACGGATGGTTCCTCCGATGCGTATTACTACCGCTACAGGAGAGGTTAGTGAGTCGTCTTGGATTTGTGAAGATGTGAAGTTTACTTATTTAGGCAGGGGTTATACCATTGATTTAATTATCTTACCCCTGGCCTCTGTCAATTTGATTTTGGGGATGGATTGGTTGTCTCGGAACTGCGCAATGATTGATTGCTGCGGAAAGAGGTTGTTGTTATCTCACGAGAGGCCGACTGTTTGTCCGTCTTTGTATTTGTCTGTCAGTCAGACTGTGAAAGCCTTGAAGGCTGGAGATCTGGGTTATGTCTTGTTGGGCGGATTGGTGGGTGATAAAAAGGAGGAGATTTCTGCTATTCCAGTTGTTAATGAGTTTGGGGATGTATTTCCGGATGAGATACCGGAATTCCCGCCTGAGAGAGAGATTGAATTCTCGATTGACTTATTGCCTGGTGTGGGGCCGATCTCCTTGGCTCCATACCGGATGTCGCCACTTGAATTGGCCGAGTTGAAGAAACACATTGAAGAATTATCTGCAAAGGATTTTATTAGGCCGAGTGTATCTCCGTGGGGAGCACCGGTGATATTTGTGAAGAAAAAGGATGGTAGCATGAGATTGTGCACTGACTACCGACAGTTGAATAAAGTGACTATTAAGAACCGGTACCCTCTGCCGCGTATTGATGATTTATTAGATCAGTTGAGGGATGCCTGTGTATTTTCGAAGATTGATCTCCGGTCCGGATATCACCAGATTCGGATTAAACCGGAGGATGTACCTAAAACAGCTTTCCGATCCAGATATGGACATTTTGAATATCAAGTGATTCCTTTTGGGCTTACTAATGCCCCTGCGGTGTTCATGGATTATATGAACCGCATCTTTAAACCGTATTTGGACCAGTTTGTAATTGTATTTATTGATGACATCTTGATCTATTCTAAGAGTAAAGAGGAGCACATCGACCATTTGAGGACTGTGTTACAGGTGTTGAAGGATAAGAAACTGTATGCTAAACCGTCTAAGTCTGAATTCTGGTTGTCTGAGGTGCAATTTTTGGGTCATGTTATTTCTGCAAGTGGTGTTGCAGTGGATCCAAGCAAGATTGAAGCGGTAAGTGACTGGGAACGACCTAAGACTGTGACAGAGATTAGAAGTTTTCTGGGGCTTGCTGGCTATTATCGCCGGTTTATACAGGGATTTTCTGCAATGGTTCTACCGTTGACCCGATTGACACGAAAGGATACTCCTTTTGTGTGGACCCAGGAATGTGAGGACTGTTTTCTGCTACTTAAAGAGAAATTGACCACTGCTCCGGTGTTAACTTTACCTGATCCGGAGGGTGAGTTTGTGTTATATTGTGATGCTTCTAAGAAAGGTTTAGGGAGCGTGCTGATGCAGGAAGGAAAAGTGATTGCTTACGCGTCTAGGCAGTTAAGGCCGCATGAAGAAAATTATCCGACGCACGACTTGGAGCTGGCTGCTATTGTGTTTGCCTTGAAAATCTGGAGGCACTTTCTGTATGGGATGAAATTTGCTGTGTTCAGCGACCATAAAAGCTTGAAATATTTGTTTGATCAGAAGGAGCTGAATATGAGGCAGCGTAGATGGGTTGAATTCTTGAAAGCTTATGACTTTGAGCTGAAATACCACCCGGGAAAGGCTAATGTTGTGGCAGATGCATTGAGTAGGAAGTCTGTCAACTTATCTCATATGATGATGTGGGACAATGAAGTGATTGAGCAATTCCGTGACATGAAAATAACGGATTCCTTTGCAGGAAGATTGTGTGATATGGAGTTGACTCGGATTGAAAACGAGCTGCACGAGAAGATTAAAGAGACTCAAATCAGAGATGAAAGTATAAAGTATTTGAAAGGCCAGAGTGGCATATCTGTTAATGAACAGGGATTATTATTATATCAGCGCAGGATTGTTGTGCCCAAGGAACTTGCAGAGGAAGTTATGACTGAGGCCCACAAGGGTCAATATGCTATCCACCCAGGTGCCACGAAAATGTACCAAGATTTGAAAGTTAAGTTCTGGTGGCCTGGTATGAAAAGGAATGTTGCCGAGTACGTGTCTAAGTGCTTGGTTTGTCAAAAAGTAAAAATAGAGCATCAGAAACCTGCTGGATTACTTCAGCCGCTGTATATACCTGAATGGAAATGGGAGAGTATTTCGATGGATTTTGTTGTTGGATTGCCGCGAACTCAAGCTGGTTATGATTCGATTTGGGTTATTGTGGACCGGCTCACGAAGCTGATATTTTGACC
>JAVKPL010006363.1:0-25892 GCA_032173675.1 Gastrolobium villosum
TGTATCTAGGTCCTTGCCTATTTTAGTATCCTGCCCCGGTTCTCCAATATTTATAGTTTCCAGCTCACCCTCTGGTTCTGGTCGCGGCATCTGCTCCTCATCTCGCATATCAAAGTCGACCATGTTAACCGACCTGTGTGGAGGGGGCTTGTTACCCGGCTGGCTGATTCCAGTAGAAATGCTGGGATCCCTTGTCACCATTCGAACAGATCTGAAATAGCAATCCCTAGACTCCTTCTGGTCTCCAGCTATAGTGAGCACCGTACCCTGTTTAGAAATCATTTTGAGCTTTTGGTGCTTGGTGGACACCAACATGTCCCAATCGTGGATGGTCGGCCTCCCCAGGATCATGTTGTACTCCGAAGGGAAGTCGGCCACGATGAATCTCACCCTTTCAGATCTGTATGCCTCCTTGGTGCCTAATGTCAACCGCAAATCAATGTACCCTTTGGGTATGGTGTCTTGCCCATTAAAAGCAATTAAGGCTGTGTTACAGGGCCTGAGATCTTCTTCGTCAAGATTCATTTTTTTAAAGGCCTGCCATAGGATGACGTCAGCGCAGCTTCCATTATCTAAGAAGATTTTTTTGACCTTGCAGTTCACCAACGTCCCAGTGATGACCAACTCGTCTACGTGGCCTGGTATCACGTCGTCCAATTCTTTCCTTGTGAAATATAGTAACGGTGGTTCTGGCTCTTCTTCTTTGAACCTAGGACGCTCTCGGATGGAGAGCACCTCCCTGAGGTACTTTCGCCGGGCATTCATAGTATCGCCGCCTCCACCAAACGCGCCACTGATAACATTGCATTCGAATTCCGGCTCCTGGAATTCGTCATCATCGCGAGCTTGCTTATTGCTGCGATTGTCCTCTTTAAATTTTTTATTCTCATTAGACTGATTGACAAATTTGCCTCCTCTCCTCTTCCGATTCCTCCATCCCTGAGTGCGGATGAGGTATTGACGCAATTTTCCTTCCCGGATATATTTCTCAATGGCATCCCGAAGGTCCCAGCATTCATCTGTAGAATGCCCTGGGCCGTCATGGAATGCACAGTACCGTGATTGGTCCAGGCCGGCTGGATGCTGTAATGGCCGGGGTTTTTCAACGGTCTTCATTTCGGTGGAGGCCACCTCGCGCCAAATCTGCGATCGAGGAGCGTTCAACGGAGCATATTTCTCATACCGCCCTCGAGTTGGGAACCGTTCTTCTGGCTTTTTCCCCCGCGAGTCTCCTGGCTTTCTGGGCCCCGGCTTGTCTGATTGACCCGGATGATTTTTCTGGTCAACATTCTCTAGCTCCATCTGTTCGAGTTCTAAATATTTCTTAGAACGCGTGTTGAATTCGACCAAGGTCCGGGGTGGGTCCTTATAGATCGACTTTGCCAGTCTAGAGCTCCCATGTAGGCCGGCAATCACCAGATGTAAATGAACATTTTCGGATAATCCAGGCACCTGTAGGGCAGCAAGTTTGAATCGATCGAGGTACCTTTGCAGTGTCTCTCCGGATTGCTGTTTGATTTTGCCCAAGGCGAATTCTGATTTTGGTTGTTTCTTGCTGGTGGCAAAGTTCAACAAGAATCGCCCTCCGAATTCTTCGAAAGATCGGATGGATCCCGCCGGTAAGGATGAAAACCATGTCTGTGCCGCCCCCGTTAATGTTGTTGCAAAGAGCCTAGTAATCAAAGGCACTTCGATGCCCTTGATATACATAGCCGTGTCAAATGCATCCAGATGTACCTGCGGATCTTGGGTGCCATCATATTTGATCAGTTCGGATAGGTTTAAGTTGTCTGGATAGGGAGCCTCCACTATTTCATTTGAGAAGGGACTGTCATTGTACAACCCCCTGTTGTATTTCCTCCTGTATATTCCGGCAACGTTATCCGGGCTGCGTTGCAAGGGTCGGTGCATTGCAGCCGCGTCACCACTTGCTTGCCCATCTTGTGTATTTAAATGCCTAGGCATCCGAGTCGTCTGGTTAAGACCCAGATCTGCTTGCTCCACTTGCCGTGGTCTTTGCAGGCCGAATCTCGGTACCCCCATTGTTGAATTTGGGTTCATAGGGATTCCGGTAGGGGCAATCTCCACCGGTTGCCGATCTTCTATGCGAGGGTTTGAACGGCGTAGATCTGTGACTACGCGATCAACAGCTCTGACTGGATCTGGGCTAGTCATCTGCCGGATCCGGGCCTCTAGGTCGTGGATCTGCCTCGCATTCGCCTGTCTCTGCAGCTCGCTCCGGCGCTCCCACTCCTCCATCCGGCGCAGGAGGGCATCCATGGCCAGATTCGGGCCTTGTCGGCCAGGTTCATCGATGGGCTGCAACCCCTGCACATATGGCGCATCAGGGTTACAGGCTGGAGTGGATTCGGAGTCGGAGTGTACCTCACTAATGTGCACGGCATCCGGATCTGGATCTGCAGGCTGGAGTGCTGCTTCCCGATCCTCCTCCTGATTGGATGTCAGAGGGGGACGGAAACCACTCCTTGTGGCTCTCACCATTGCTCTTTTTGATAATTCGTGGGTTCGATCCCCACAGACGGCGCCAATGTTCTGCCTGTTGGCAGATGTGTCCAACGTAGGTTGGATGATTGATCTTGGATACAAGTGTTTCTCTCTAGATGCCTATAGATTAGGTATCTGGGAGGAACGTGGATCACTGACACTGACCTAGGCGTATGCCTTCAAGGTGTGTGTGTGATCTATGGTGTTTAGGATTAGAAAATGTGTACCTTACTGCTCTGCTTTACCTGCCTTATATAGCCCGGCTCTAGGGTTTGGTGGCTGGCCGAGGTGCAATGTGGGCTTCGGGCCGAGGTGCATAGTGGGCCTAAACCTAGCCCATAACATCGTCAAAACTTTATAAAATCATGCAAAAATCTAATATAACAACATCAGTTCCCGTTATTTTTATTAACCAAATTATTATTTTTAATTTTTAAATATGATTAAAGATGGAAAATATAATATCGAAAATTTGAATTACTTATATATGAATTAAAATTAATTATTTATTTTAACTCAGATTTACTTTAAATACGATTTTATAGTTACATTCTTAAAATTTAATTAAATACATTTTATTTAGTAACTATAAATATCAAACTTAACGATCACAATCTTAAAATTAATAAGGAAAGTTACTTAAATAATTACTTGTTACCTCTTTGATTTTAAGTCAAATTCAATTATATGTGTATTGATAGTTTAGGGCAGTGTTATAAAAATCAATCTGATCTGATCTGGCCAATTAGTTTTCCTTAAATCAGAACCCCAATTGGTTCGGTTTAGGCATTGAACCTAGTATAAAATTGATGAATTGATTCTGAACCGGGTTGGTGCGCACCAACTTTTTAAAAAATTTAGTTTTATGAGATTTTAGACAAAATAATTGAAAAATACCATTAAGAAGATATATATTATATTCTCTGACCAAGTCAGAGAATCAGTGACCAAGTCGATGATCAGTTTGAGTTTGGTAACATTGATTTGGGGTGTCAATTTTGTCTTAATTTTTTTTTTTTGTTCTGTTATGCTCTATAATATTAAGAATAAAGTAAATCACCAAATTAGTCTAAAAAAAGTTTGAAATCATTAAATTTCTTTATCTGTAATTCAAATCCCCTTCGTATATATGCCAAATCATTTCTTAAGGCCACTTTATATGCAGAGAATCTCCTTGCTCAATGGATTCCAACTTGATTTCTTAGGTAGGAAAGGATTACAAGAATGAGATGAATAAGTTTCTCGGTACCCCCATTGTTGAATTTGGGTTCATAGGGATTCCGGTAGGGGCAATCTCCACCGGTTGCCGATCTTCTATGCGAGGGTTTGAACGGCGTAGATCTGTGACTACGCGATCAACAGCTCTGACTGGATCTGGGCTAGTCATCTGCCGGATCCGGGCCTCTAGGTCGTGGATCTGCCTCGCATCCGCCTGTCTCTGCAGCTCGCTCCGGCGCTCCCACTCCTCCATCCGGCGCAGGAGGGCATCCATGGCCAGATTCGGGCCTTGTCGGCCAGGTTCATCGATGGGCTGCAACCCCTGCACATATGGCGCATCAGGGTTACAGGCTGGAGTGGATTCGGAGTCGGAGTGTACCTCACTAATGTGCACGGCATCCGGATCTGGATCTGCAGGCTGGAGTGCTGCTTCCCGATCCTCCTCCTGATTGGATGTCAGAGGGGGACGGAAACCACTCCTTGTGGCTCTCACCATTGCTCTTTTTGATAATTCGTGGGTTCGATCCCCACAGACGGCGCCAATGTTCTGCCTGTTGGCAGATGTGTCCAACGTAGGTTGGATGATTGATCTTGGATACAAGTGTTTCTCTCTAGATGCCTATAGATTAGGTATCTGGGAGGAACGTGGATCACTGACACTGACCTAGGCGTATGCCTTCAAGGTGTGTGTGTGATCTATGGTGTTTAGGATTAGAAAATGTGTACCTTACTGCTCTGCTTTACCTGCCTTATATAGCCCGGCTCTAGGGTTTGGTGGCTGGCCGAGGTGCAATGTGGGCTTCGGGCCGAGGTGCATAGTGGGCCTAAACCTAGCCCATAACATCGTCAAAACTTTATAAAATCATGCAAAAATCTAATATAACAACATCAGTTCCCGTTATTTTTATTAACCAAATTATTATTTTTAATTTTTAAATATGATTAAAGATGGAAAATATAATATCGAAAATTTGAATTACTTATATATGAATTAAAATTAATTATTTATTTTAACTCAGATTTACTTTAAATACGATTTTATAATTACATTCTTAAAATTTAATTAAATACATTTTATTTAGTAGCTATAAATATCAAACTTAACGATCACAATCTTAAAATTAATAAGGAAAGTTACTTAAATAATTACTTGTTACCTCTTTGATTTTAAGTCAAATTCAATTATATGTGTATTGATAGTTTAGGGCAGTGTTATAAAAATCAATCTGATCTGATCTGGCCAATTAGTTTTCCTTAAATCAGAACCCCAATTGGTTCGGTTTAGGCATTGAACCTAGTATAAAATTGATGAATTGATTCTGAACCGGGTTGGTGCGCACCAACTTTTTAAAAAATTTAGTTTTATGAGATTTTAGACAAAATAATTGAAAAATACCATTAAGAAGATATATATTATATTCTCTGACCAAGTCAGAGAATCAGTGACCAAGTCGATGATCAGTTTGAGTTTGGTAACATTGATTTGGGGTGTCAATTTTGTCTTAATTTTTTTTTTTTGTTCTGTTATGCTCTATAATATTAAGAATAAAGTAAATCACCAAATTAGTCTAAAAAAAGTTTGAAATCATTAAATTTCTTTATCTGTAATTCAAATCCCCTTCGTATATATGCCAAATCATTTCTTAAGGCCACTTTATATGCAGAGAATCTCCTTGCTCAATGGATTCCAACTTGATTTCTTAGGTAGGAAAGGATTACAAGAATGAGATGAATAAGTTTCATGGACAAATGTAAGACTAGCTAAAAGTGACTAGAAATCAAAGTAGATTATCAAGCTTCCTTTGCAATGGAGTTCGGCCAAGGAAGAAAGAAAGTCACGATGAAGAGAAATGTTTAGGCCAAAAGGAAGTGATGTTTGATTGTGTTCTGGTTTTATTGTTCTTAAAACTGTTTTGTAAACTAGTTATGAGAACAGTTGTTTTCTATATTTTTTTTCTTTTTGAAAATTAAAAACTAAAATAGAAAATAAAAACAACTCAGACATGTTCTCTAAATTTGATTCTATAAACAAAAAAATAGTTAGAGTTTTCAAAACATTTTTTTACAAAACAGACCCTACCAAATGAGTTTTTTTATTTTTTTTGTTTTGAAAACTAAAAAAACCATTTTTGGAAACAACGTTCAAACAGAGCCTAGTCTTATAACCCATGCTTTGACTTTGGTCAAAGTTTTAACATAAGCAATTACCATTTTGCCCTTAACTTAAATCTTAAACATTCCAAGACTTAACCATTTTCACAAGTTTCTAATAATCACCAAGCTCTCAGTTAGTCTTTCACTAGACCATTTTAAAGTTTTCAAGTAATTTGCACTACTGTATTTTTATCCGATAAATTTCACTATTTACAATTTTTCCAAAAATTATCTAAAATCTAAAATTTACCTTTTTAATCCAATTGCATTGTTTTCATCACAGAATAATATATAGTTATTCATTTCATAGATTACGGTTATTATAGGACACGTGGCAGTTGTAGTCAAAAATTGCCTTGATATTGACATGGTTATAGTTGTAGAGATTGTGGAGAGAGAGAGAGAAAGATCGAGGGAAGTGAAATTTTCGTTGAAAGTTTCTTTTTATTTTATTTTAGGTATTTGACAAAAATCTAAATCCAAGGAAGGTGCATATATATAGAAGATTGAGTTTTTAGCCCTGTCTACAGGGATCTAAGAAAAAATATATACATTATTTTTCAGAATTTTTTATAATAAATAAAACTATTTTATATCGCGATCAGCACTAAAAAGAATTTTTAAGTAAAAGTTAATATTTTAATTTAAAAAATAAATAAATGTGATGCCTTCTAAAAATAATATTTTAAGAAAGACCTAAATCCAACGTGAATATATAGAAGGTGAAATTTTAAGCACTGATTGAATGGGATTTTAAATTTTGTTTATACGTTTTTTTTTTTGAAAGATTGTCATTTAAAAATGAAAACTATTTTGTATTTGAATCTGTATTTGAAAAAAACTTTTAATTTAAAATAATAAAAAAGGTAAGTTTTTTTAATTAATATTAAATTAAATTTGAATTAAATTTACTACTAAAAATACCGGTTGCAATTGACAATGAATGTAAACAATTAGTAATAAATTGTTTGTCACTGACAATTAGTAATACAATGAAAATTTCACTTCCCCTCTGATTAAAACAGAAAATAGTTTCATCAAAAAAAAAAAAACAGAATATAGTTTTATTTTTTAAAAAATTCTAAAAAATAATGTCTATTTTTTCTTAAATCCATACAAATGGGGCTTAAAACTCAGCCTTCTATATATATATATGCATCTTTCTTGAATTTAGATCTTTGTCAACTATCTAAAAAATAGAAAAGGTTACTACAAAAAGAAAAAAAAATAGAAAAGGAAACTTTCAATGAAAATTTCGCTTCCCCTCTCTTTTCTTCTTTCTGTCTAAACCCCTCTCACTCTCTCAATCTCTACAACTGTCACAATTATGTCAATGTTAAGCGGGAGTGGATTCTCTCATGTGTAAAAGTGGTCATGTGGTCATGTTATTTGATCATAACTACTAAGGATGAAACTGGGCCAGGCCGACCTACATGGGCCTACGGTTCGGCCTATATCAGGCCAAATCTGACCTAGTATATTTTATATGATAGGCCGGGCTTGGGCCTTAAAAAAGGCTGCAGGCCCACTTTCAAAAGTCGGGCCTATAAGCCTACAAGCCGGCCTATATTGTACTATTTATTTTAAATAAAATAAAATAGAGTAAGTATGTTTTGAAGAAAAAATAAAAGATATAAATTTAATCAATTGCAATTATTTATAACTTAATTATATTCGATTATATTTTAATAGAAATCTTACTTTATTTCTTATATAGGAAGAACCAACATCTCAACTTGTTAGATTGTATATATGAATATTTTAAAAGATTTTTTGGAGAGTTATACACTTATACTTACTACAAGCATCATGATTTATTTGCTGGATTCATGTAGTTATTTTAATTTACATAGTATGAATTTGTTTATTGGATCTAATGAAATCTATGTTATTTAGTTTGAACATTTTGCTTTTGAAAATAACTTAAGTGCATATTGTATGAGTTTTGTTATAATTCATGATTCTGTTTGGACGTCGAAATTATGATTTTTGGTGTAGCAATTGAATTTGAGTACTTTGTAAAGTTTATTCATGGTTCTGCTTAGAAGTTAAAAATTAACATGCTAATGGGCTCGGCCAGGCCATTTATTTTTTTATAAATGGGACAAGTCAGGCTAACAGTTAGACTCATACTAGGCTTGGGTCAGGCCAAATTGAGATTTTTTGACGTAAGCTTGGACTTTTCGGGACAAAGTTTGGCCCAGCTTAACCCACTTTCATCCCTAACAATCACTTATTGATGATGAGATAAGAGAGAGAAAAATATATAATTTTTAAATGAGTGGATGTAATCAAATAACATGATTATATGACCACTTTTTCACATTAGAGGATCCACTCTCATTTCTTTTCTGAACGTGTTCTGTTTTTATTCAAAGCATACTGATATTTTGACCATCTAATTTGCTACTACCAGTAGCGAATTAGGTTGCCACCAAAAACATGCCACGTTTGCAAATTAAATTTGCTACCCGTTGTAACGAATTTGCACGCGTGTCACTTTAAAAAAATTTACTATTCACATAATATTTAGACAATTTTTTTTTTTTTTAAAATTTGTGGCAAAAGGGTGACTGTTCCACTATCTAACAATATTCCATTACAACTATACTATAGAATTTCTTCAGCCGTGTGACCTGCCCAAATGTTTTGAGTTCATCAACTATACAGATCAAACTTCAAACAATATGAAATTATAGAGGTTAATTATTGAATTTTGTTAGCTAACTAAAAAGTACTATATTTTTTTTTGAGATAAAAAAAAGTACTATATTAATGTGAACTAAAACATATTTAAACTGTTTTTGTGTGAAAGATATAGAAATACCAAAGGGAAAGTGTGTATCATTTTAAAGGATGTAAAGTTGTGTCATTTTAAGTGAGAGAAAGAAATAGATAAATGAGGAGAGAAAGAAATAGATAAAGGAGGAGAGAAAGTGGACAAAAAAAATATAAAGATGTGGGTCTCACCTCTTTGTGAGAGTAAAATGATACTTATGTCATTTAAAATGAGAAACATTTTTCTTAAATACCAATCACCTCACCTAATACCTGAAAACAATTAGTAGGCTTTATGAAATCGATTAAATGACACTTATCACGAAATGACATATATATGAAATACCAAAAACAAAAAAGTAGAAAAAGTATTTTTACTTGAACTCGTTCTAGTTTTTAAACTCGTAAATCGATTTTTTATTTTTTGCTACGTTTTCAAAGTAGTTGTTTCTCAGTTCTTTTTTTTTTTTTGGAAAAGATTTTTTTTGGAAAAGAGTTGTTTCTCAGTTCTATTTAGTTATAATCTCATTCTTGTGTCACCTGCATCATTCGTCATATCACACTCAGCATCTAATGAAGTATTTGGAGAATAGTAGAATAAGGTATATAAAAAGATAACGTCCAACCTTAGATGTCACATTATGGTACGATATCGCGATTGGAAGGAAATAAAACTTATTACTTAAAAAATTAAACATTAGGGAAAAAAACGTTAATTTTATGTGGATTAATATTCTTATGTTTTTGTTTATTTTTATTTTCACATTATTTATCGTAGTATGTCACATTATTTATTTTAATTTTCAAAAAGTATATAAGGCCTTCAGAAATTTTATGATTAAATTGTTAATTTTTTTTTGGAAAAAGATGTGACACATGTCAACACCTGAGGAGGTGACACCTAAATTAAGCGTGATTGCCTCTTGAGTGACGTCCAAATTGAGCGTGATTGGTGACGCCAAAATTGGGCGTGATATTGTGCAATAATTGTGTAATTATTTCCAAAATTGCCACAAATTCATAATTTCTTATTTTAAAAACAATAAATTAATTTTTTTGCCGTTAAAGATGTCTTTACAGAATCTGAAACCCCATATCACGATCATTATATTTTTGCTTGATTCTTTATTGGATAATAATGTGTGATTTATTATTTTTAAATTAAAATATTTGAATTTTTTTTAAATATTTGAATATGTTTACAATTTTTTAATATAACTTATAAAATTGCATGTAATCTCTACCTTGTCAATGGCCGGACCGATTTTAATAAGTTTGCAATTAAGGTGAAATAGGCCAGACCGTCCTATAGGGGCTTACGACCTAGCCTATATTAGGTCAGACTTAACATACTATAAATAGTATAATAGAACAGGCCTAGGCTTTTAAAAAAATCTTTTTAGAAAACAGGCCATAGGCTTTTTTGTACATATCGGACTTAAAAACCTACAGACTTATATCATATTATTTATTTTAAATAAAATAAATAAAATTATTAATTTAATAATTTTGAATAATAAAATAATATTATTTTAATTATTCTTTTAATTATTGAATATTTATTAGCCGCTATAGTCTAACATGCCGCCTCATCAGCAATAGGTAAGGCCAGACGCCGACGAGTCTAGCCTATACTATTAATACCGCCGGCGACAATCAACTCGTAAAAACCTAAAACCCAACAAACCCTAATTTCCCATATTGCTCTCTGTTCATGCATGGTTTCGGGAGGCATGATGGCTGGTGAGAAACTCAAAAGAGGCTATCGAGGCCTTCAATGATTTTGTTGAGTTGGGTAAAACCACTACTTGAAAAGCGTTTCTAACATTAACGTGTTTGTAAAATTGCTACGTTCTCTCTA
Source organism: Gastrolobium villosum (assembly GCA_032173675.1). Lineage (NCBI taxonomy): Eukaryota > Viridiplantae > Streptophyta > Magnoliopsida > Fabales > Fabaceae > Gastrolobium > Gastrolobium villosum. The sequence continues at coordinate 10,517 of JAVKPL010006363.1, forward strand.
TAAATTGTAACAATGAAAGACAGGATTAACACTTTGCCCGATGTTGTTCTCTGTCACATTCTCTCTTTTCTGCCAACCAGAGAAGCTATCACCACAAGCGTTCTCTCCAAAAGGTGGAAAACTCTTTGGATCTCTGTCCCCACTCTCGATTTTGATGACAGTCGCGATATTAAAAATGACGTAAAAATATAAGTAGAGAAAGCTTAAGAAAAATGAAATATTCTATAATAGGATGTTTTAATTACTAACTATAATTGATTTTTCTTCTTTAAATTGATTTTTATTTATTTTTAATTTTACTGTATACACCAGAGCATGAGTTTGGAGAATTTTACAATGTACACGTTTTCACTTTTTTATTTTATTTTGTTGCATATAAATTACCTTATATATGTGTCTGTCTTTGTTATTGGTTCAATTTCGGCTCTTTTTGGTCTTCAACTTCTATGTTCATAATTTGATTAAGCTAACGCTTCATTCAATGAATTAGTAGAACCTTGATTCCAGTGTATTTTTATTACACAATATATTGCAGTCACTCTCGTGTACGAACTCATCGCGAAGGTGGTGGTAGCCTTAGTTAATCTTTAGGATTTTATCGATAATATGATTTAAACTTGGACTTAATAGTGAAGCTTATTGAGTCAACAATTTCTTTAGTCTTATTTAGTGCAAGTCAATTGCTGATTTTCCACAATATTTTGAGCAAGTTGAATTTCAGTAATCTATAGTTATTACATAATCTTTAAGAAACTCAGTAGGATGGGAAATTATACTTGGTTATTTATAAATATATATAGTCTTTGTCATTTTAAATGACGTAAGTTATGTCATTTTAAATGACGTAAGTTATGTCATTTTAGAAGAGAGATAGACACGAGGAACATAAATCATAGGAGAGAAAGTGGTTGGTTTTGTTTAATTTAAATTTTAAATAAAAAATATTATTTTGTGTCTATCTCTTTCTTAAAATGACATAATTTAATTAAAATGACATAATTTTATTAAATTATGTCATTTAAAATAACAAATACTTTTCTCTTATAATTTTTATATCAATAAGTTAAAAATTATTACTATAAGTTCTAGAGCAAAGAACTAGCCTTGATATTTGTTAATCACTTTGAAGTAAAGTGAATAGATAATTTACCAAAAAAAAGTGAATAGATACACTTCTTTCTTGTTTGGTAAGTGAAATATGTGATAGATCCGGGCAAAGCTCCAAATGATAAAATAATTATCGTTGTGCATAAGGCACTCTAACACTTTACAAACTTTCATTTAAATAGTAGTATTTCCTTGATGTGTCACTACAAGAAAAACGGCAGATAACGGCGGTGTATTGACGTCGTTTGAAAAAACCGCCCTTAACTCCATCAAATAGTTAAAAAATGGTTAAGTAATCCATATCACACACTATTCAGCCTTCATGGTTTTGCCTCATTATTCTCTCTCTTCTCACCGATTATCTATACCACTATCGAGCTATTCACTTCACGCGGTAATCAACCAATCCAACACTTCCCAACTGACCAAAAGCGTTTTAACATCCATTTTCTTGGATCGAAGCATTTTTCGTTGTGGACTTCGCAATGTATGTTACGAACAGCGCAACGATGATGGGTTGTGATGGAAGCATTTGAAGAAGAATGTATAGCAACTTCAATAGGGGAGAAAAGGGGGTTTAGGGTTTGGAGATGGTTATGCGTGGAACTGAGGTATAAATCAAATTCAATAGTCTCTTCTAGGACAATTCTCTTTACAGCTCAAAATTTGCTTTATGTATATGTCCATTTGTTTTTCAAATTTTGATTTCGATTGTTGCATTGTTCGTTTAAATATTTTATTTCGTTATTTGTGAATCATGTGTAAGAAGCCATATACATCTATATGGGAGTACAATAGGTCTGAGCTCAGCTCTTTTCCTCCCTCGGCATCATGGCAGGAATCACTTCTTTCATTCATTTAGTGCTTTCTGACGTTTGCTTTATTTAGTAAATACATCTTGATCAAAAATGAAAAAAATAAAAAATCCCTAAATGTTGCTACCGTGCTGTAATTACTGGCGAATGGTGATGCTGAATTTCTTTCCTCATATAAACAATATCTATCCTTGATTGCACCAAAGGAAAATCAGTTGAGTAGCTGATTCATTGTTATTCCTCGCAATTCCTTTGTGCAGTCCACACTCTATCCTTGATTCTATTTCAGATTGATTCAGATTCAGGGAGAGTAGGGTCCATCAATAATATTCATTTTCCCATTTTCAATCAGATCAAGTTTCTATTATTTTGAAATTATAGGGATTTAAGTAGAGGAGGGAAAGAGAGAGATACTTTGAATAGTAGAATATAATATTTATATATGGTTTTTATTTTTTGTTCTGCATGGTCACTGACACTAATATCTATCATTTGGTTCTCTAGGTTCTTATGCACCAAAAGCTTCATTGTACAAAAGGAAAATCCAAAAGGAATGTAATTTTTTGAGGTTTAGGCTGGAAAGTTTGAACCTTATTACAAAGGCATTGAGGGAGTGTCTGCATGTCAAGAATGCAATAGAAGATATGTTGTGCAAGCGGCCTCTGGACAATCTTTTGAGTCTGAACCTCGAGCTTTTGATCCAAAAAGCATTTGGGATTCTGTCAAGCATTCTTTGGATGCTTTCTACAGGTTTTCCAGGCCGCACACAGTTATTGGCACAGTTAAGCTCAAGCTTTTCTATAATTACTCTTGGAATTAATACTTGAATGTTATGGTTAATACCAAATACAATTTATTTGTATGAACCACTTTTTTGGATAATTGTAATATTCTGGATGTTTTAAAGGGCTCACTTATTTGTGTTTGGGCAGGCATTAAGCATAATTTCTATCTCTCTCCTTGCAGTGGAGAAAATTTCAGATTTATCTCCACTATTTTTTACTGGTGTTCTGCAGGAATTAAGCATAATTAACATAGTTATATTAACATCAACAATACTTACTATTTCAAAGTTCAAACTAGTTGGGGTTGGTTCATTAATAGATATATATATCATATATCTACCAAAAAAAAGTTATATTAAAATAGGTAGAGGGATGCAAATATTAGGGTATGATTTTTAAATTTTTAGTTATGTGTTTTATTAATAAATGAACTGCAATAAAATTTGCAAATAAATTTTACAAATAAATTTTACAACAGGACATTGTAATCATGAGTTTTTTGTTCAAAAAATTCTGCAGGCGGAGACACTTGCTGATCATATAAAATTTGACCATCGGTACACTGCAAAGATCCCTGCCATTGTTAATGTATGATTCTTTTCCCAATCAATTATAAGGACTATTACATATTATTTAAAACTTGGGTTAGTTATATGCAATGCTTGTCATGTTGGCTGCTATTTTCAGTTAGTTGAAATTATGGGAGAGTTCACACTGGAGTAGCAGCGTGCCTTCTGTCAATTTGTTACTGGTGCACCTAGGCTGCCACCTGGTGGGTTGGCAGTTATAAATCCAAAACCAATGATTGTGAGGAAGGTATGGAAATATATTTTTGATATCTTTATCGTGTACTTGATGTTTAGTTTTCGTTTATTATTTTCTTGTTTTTCTTTGCATGTTAGGATTTGATGTTACCTCTGGATTAATGGCATTGTTTTACATGTCTGGATGCAGCTTTCGTCAACTGCAGTTAATACATCATCTAATGGAAATGGGCCTTCAGAACCAGCAGATGATGACTTGCCTAGTGTGATGACATGCGCTAAACCTTGCTCACCCATCTATTACTTACTTTTTTCCCTTTCGTTCCGTTTCAATTATCAACTGCGGTTTTTTACTTTCCAGACACCCCAATAATTTTCTGTTGAAAATATAACTGTTGCCATGTTACATAAACATAATGAATGACACATAGAATCTCACTCAGTGGACTATACTTATGCAAAACAACATATGCTTTTAATAACGTAAAAATCTACATACTAACATGATAAGGTACATTAAAGTTTTGCAATTTCTTAAAATTAGATGTTTGCACTTTCTTACTCATCACACACAAATTACTATTGTGAAACAGGCATCAGCTATTGGAAGTGTTGTCGCCTAGGAAAGTTATAGTTAGAGACTGTCTACGGCATTGGCATGATACCTATTCATCTGGGTTATTTTCTGAACTTGTTCAGCACCATCTAATTGCAATTTTCTTCTGTTCCCAAGAGCAATTTGCTTATGTGACTTATAAAACTTTCCACTGGTGGGGTTAATCAAGTGATTGTGGTCAAGCTCAACTTCTATAATTCTCCACATTTTGGAGTCCATCAATCTGAACTTGATCATAGGAGGACAACCATTCTGGTTTCAGGTCTGGGGCGATTTACTTCACTTCTTTTCTTGAAGCCTGCGCTGCTGCAGCTAAGTTTAGCTCTGTAACATTCCTTACTCTTGTGGTACCTTGATTATATCTTTTGCTTCTCTCATTATCTGTGACAATACAGAGGGCTATTGTTCTCTTGATTCTTAGAATTGGCATAATAGAAAGTAGCACAACAACTTACACAGGCTTTCAGGCTGTCATGACCGAAGAGGAGTCTAAGAGATTTGAAGGTATGTGTTCATACTTTCGAATTCAGTGCTCGATTGGAGAGAATTGAAAATGATATTTGATTACTTGCTTCTTAACAGAGCTTCTTGGAGTTATTTTTTGACTTCCAGTTATTTTTGAAAATATATGTACAATTATGTATACGAGTGGAACCAGTGGAGACCCTAAGGGTGTTGTTTTGACGCATGAAAACATAACTACTTTCGTAAGAGGAATAGATCTTTTCTTGGAACAATTTGAAGAAAAGGTAAATCTGGTGCTGGATCCTTTGGAAAAAATTTATGATACCATTTTTTCCTTTACTTCAATTGCACAGAGTGATACAAGAATATTTATATTTGCACTAGATTATGATACTTCCTTTATAGCTTTTCTGATATATATATATATGTACCCATATAGTGATCCCTGCTGCTTCTACAAGAATGATATCAATTTGTTATACCTCTTGATTTACTCAAAACAAATTTGGTAAAATTTTGTTATCCCTTGTCCTTTACTGGTTTTTGTAGGCATTTTTTTGCCATACTGGTGCTTATCCTGCGACCTTCCGGTCATAAATGAGCAACTTTCCCAAGTGGCTGTTCAATTTTATTTTCTTCCTTTCAATTTCAGTTCCCCTCCCCCTTCCCCCTTCCCTCCTCCCTCTCCCTCTCCCTCTCTTTCTTTTAGTATGTATCACCGGAAAATTTATTTTTAAGCTTTCTCCTTGAACAGGTCAGGCACAACCTTGACCAAGCTAAGAGCTTGTTGCAGGCTTTGATCATGGTTTGACTTTAAGTTATATTTAGAGAGTTTTACCCTTTTAAGCTATTTATCATTTTGCATTCATACTTATTTTATTGTTATATGATCATAACCAGAGGGAGGAGAAAAAAAGAGAAGTAATGGACAGTGAAGTTACACTACAGAGGATGCAAATGAAGTACAAGGTACTTGTATTGTTTTTCCTGCTTGCTTTCTGTCTTTCCTTAATAAGATATGCAGTCTGGTGTTTGCAATCCACCAAGACCATTATTATATTGCATTATTTTTATGTCCAAACCCCATACCTCTTTTTATTTTTATTTTTTTTGTACTAATAGAAAAAGATATTTCATAATGATACTCAAACTAGACAGTTTCACTCAGCCACTTTTGGATAATATTGCTTCAAATATACCAATTGTTTTCCTATTTGCTTTCCTTTTAATACTGTGAATTTTGTATCTGAACAGGACCGCTGGAAGTTGTTTTGTAGCACAAGTGTATCTTATGGTGCCTGCATCCAAGTAAGTCTTTTGAGTTTTAATAAAAGAGTAGCTTAAGTAGGCTTTTTCTTGGTCAATAGTCAGGTAATTCCTTACACCTTCATTGTATGTTATCTGTATGTATAATTTTGTCATATTCCACACACATGCAGGGGTTGGTACAACTGATAGTGCTTTGGGTGAGAATGGTGTCCTGGACATAGAACTCAACTGAGTGCCTTTGGCTTTACCAGAACTCATTTTGATTAACGTATGAACAAACAGAACTCAACTGAGTGCCTTTGGCTTTACCAGTATATTTATTATATTATCTAATGATGAATTCTCGAAAACATTTTTTCTATGTGCTAAAAATATTATTTTTTAATTTTAATGCAGGTAGCGGAACAACATTCTCGTTCTCAACCTTCTTCACATTCTGCTACTCATCAGCCATAGTAGAATTTTTATGTTTAAATATTTATAATTGTATTAACATTGTCATTACATTTTTGATTAAAAAAGACTTATGTACTTTGTTTTTGTCATATATTTGGATCTATTAATTTTTAATGTTAGATTTTTTAAATTGATTTTATAATTTAATTTAGTTTTTTTTTTAATGATATAATGACATGTTTGATTATAGACAATGAATGTATTCATGATCAATGAAATCTCTACAAGAGTTTGAGTTAAATTTTACAATTTTTTGGCTGTATGAAATATTTATGTTTATTACAAAAAATTATATTCAGTGAAATCACCGAAGAAATGTAATTAAAAAAAATGAATTATAATATTTAGCGGCGGTTCAAAACCGTCGCAAAAATTTAACATTAAATTTTTTTTAAGGTTCAACGTCGGTTTCTCTATGTTCAACTTCGGTTTGGTTTCTGCGTCGGTTATTCCGACGGTTTCTGTAAACCGTCGCTAAATATTTTAACGTCGCCAAATATTACGTGGGTTCTTAATTGGCCACTAGATTTTTTAGCGGCGGTTTGAACCGCCGCTATACCTGAAAAAAACCGCCACTAAATCCCATTTTTGGTGTAGTGTGTGCTTTTTATTATTTTTCAAATTAACTGGTTTGTTTCTTTACCGATGATTGTTTGCAATCTGAGTTACTGTGTATCTATATATTCTCTGGCGATTTTGTTAAATTCTGATATTATGTAAAACCACTAAGGGTTGGGAGGCCTTAATTGTAAAGTAGTGTTTGTTAAGTTTGCCATGTTTTCCTTTTTCTTTATCGATCTTACACATATGCGCTCATACACAAAGGATTAAAAATGTAGTTCTTTGCCCATAAGGAATCTTTTTTTTTTCTTTTTTCTTTTTTTTTTTTTAGTTTTTATAGCATTAAGGTAGTGCTTGTCAAGTATCTATCTCAAGTCTCAACCAAATTTGGCCATAAATTAACTTCTAACATTTGGTGATTTTATATTTGGTGTGTTGTATGAAAACTGCTATCTATTTCTCTTATATTTGGATGTTAATCATTTCTATTTTTTATAACAAGTTAAGTTGCGTTTGCTCTCATATTAAAATTGTTAGGTACGTTTTCTATTGTTATACATCATATAGAAATTAATAGGGTATAAAAGGACCTAAAGTAAAAATAGTGAAGTTGTTATAATTATGTGATTGTTAACTGAAATGAATTTTCAAAATAATTTGAGGACAATTAGTCTAATTGTGTTAGTGTGCTTATTGCTTGTCAATTCAACTTTGTATAGACTTTGCAAATTTGAAGTTCTATCTGTAAAAAGTTTTTGAAAAATTCACAAACACCTATTCACCATCCTCTAGGTGTTTTTTTGCGTCCTAAGTAAAGAAGTCACTTGCCCAAAGAAGTTTACGATCGTAACATAATTTTTTTTATTTTCCCTTGTATGATGATTATCCGTCTTATTATGAAAACTCAATATATGATAAATCTGGAGGAGAATATGATGATGAAGATCTATATTACTTAAAGAGATTGATATTAGTGAAAATGAATAAGATTCGAGGATGACTCTTTTTCTAGTAAGGGAGAATGATACACTTAAGGTTGACCCATTGCACATGGCCCAACCATTGGTTCAAAAAGCTCGGAGACAACTAGAATTGTGGGCCAATAAGTATGTCCCAATTTTTAAAAGGAACAGTAATTTGAAGTATAACAAATAATTACGATCAAATTCAAGTCCAAAGAAAGCAACATATATGATTGTGATTTAGTTGGCAAGGAAAAAAAAACAACACATATGGCGTGATTTAATATCTAAGATTTATGACGTATTTTGAATAATTTAATAATATCTAAGCACCATTATATTTATTTTTAGGGATTTTTGTTATTTTTAGGATTTTAGATTTTGAATTTTGAATTTTAGATCAATTTATAATTATTGTGTAAAAGGGTGCTCATTTTATTGTAATTTATAAGAGTTAAATTTTGTTAATAAGAATTAAAACTTTCTGTTTTTCTATGCATTTTAGGCATTGAAAAAAAAAAACACTGTGATAGATAGATTTACATTGGTTTATCACTTTAAATAAAACTACAGTGCTATATATATAATTTATCTACCATTGAGATAGTTATATTATATTCTCTCTCTTTTTGTAAAGAGTTATATTATTCCTCATGGTTTATAGAAATAATTCTTCCGTAAAAATTATATTATATATAGGTTCATTTTTTCTACAGTTACTGCAGATAAATAATTTGCAGTAAGCCCAATACGACGTCATTTTGAGCGGAATCATGGTGTTTTTGTAATTTTAATTTATTTCAGGATTATAATAATCTTTATATTTATAATTTTTTAAGATTTTAATACCAAAACGACGTCGTTTTGGGAATAAATATAAATAACTTATCTGCGGCAGAAATATTTTTCCCATTATATATATTAGTAATGCTATATAAAAAGAGAAATAACTGCAGAATGCGTTGAATTCGAATTAAGACTTATAAAATGTAATATAGAAGCTTTTAAAAGATAGAGAAGCAAGGGAGAGAGAATGAAATTAAACCAATCAAATGTAAAGAGAGAAACAAGCAATCTAATTTGTTGAGAAACACAGGGAGAGAGAAACAAAATATAGAAAGAGAAATAAAGATTGTAAAATCCATTTGTGTAATTTTTTTCTTTCCTTTTTAATCTGTTGTGTTTCATACATTGATTTCAATTCAACATCGTAGAAAAATTAAATAGATAAACCATATAACCCGCCCCCAAATTAAAATTTACTTTCAATAATAACAATGAAATCTTAACAAAATCATAATTTCTCTCATTGTATTAAATTAATATTTAAGATGAGCATTATTCTTACCACCTAAGAATTTTACAATCTCTTATAACCTATTTTTTCACCCGTTAATCCAACGATTATAATTTATTGAAATTAATAATTAATTAATAAATGTGACCTATAAAAACATAGTTGTTAAACTAACGGATATCAATGGTGAAAAATAGGTTGTAAGAGATTGCATGCAAAAAGAGGTCATAAGAATAACTCACCGCAATATTTAATAATTAACCTATCAAGCAATGTTAATAAAACTAGACAGGCCCGCCGGGTCAACGCGGGTAGGGGCTGTACGTGTAAACATGCTAAACTAGGCTAGGCTTTGACTTAAAGACGCCAAGCTTGTGTAATAAATTATAAGTCTAACTTGAACTATATTTAAAAAATTAAAGCATTGGCCTAGGTCTGTTAACCTATTTATGCCTATTAAACATTCAACAATTAAAAGAATAACTAAAATAATATTACTTTATTATTCTAAATTATTAAAATAATAATTTTATTTATTTTATTTAAAATAAATAATATAATATAGGCCGGTTTGTAGGCTTATAGGACCGACAAGTACAAAAAAGCCTATAATCTATTTTCTAAATAGATTTTTAAAAAAATCCAAGCCAATTCTATTTTACTACTTGTAATAGGCCAAACCTCGACTAATATAGGCTAACCGTATGCCCTTATAGGTCGGTCTAGCCCATTTACATCCCTAGATGTGGGAACCGGTAAATTGGTCATATAACCGGTGCGGGTGAAGTAACAGATTGACCATGCACTAGAACTGGTGCGACCCGGCTGATTTTCATGAAAACAGGTGACCCGGCCCGGTCCCAAAAAAAAAAATTTGAAAAAAATTTCAAAAAAAAAAAAACTATAATGGACAAATTTAAGTATTTTTTCCTTATTAAATTACATAGGTTATGTACCTACAACACTAATATTATCTCAATTATGCACTATGCATGAAATTTTGATTTATTTTATAGTTAAAGATGGGAAAAAAATTAATTTATTGTTTTTTAAATAAAAAATCACGAATATATGACTGTTTTGGAAATAATTACACATTTATTTCACAATCACGTCCAATTTGGGCGTCACCAATCACGCCTAATTTGGGCGTCAGTCAAGAGGCAATCACGCCTAATTTAGGCATCACTCATCAGGTGTTGACACGTGTCACATTTTTTTCCAAAAAAAAAATTAACAATTTAATCGTAAAACTTCTGAAGGCCATAACTCTTGACTCGGGTATCCGATTCAGGTAATTTTTTTTTGATTCCACATAAATTTTCGAGATCTACATAATGACACATCACTTGACATATTTTATCTATGACAAACATGATTTTAATTTGCAACAATGAGTCTGTATCTTATAATTGTTAGATTGTGACCCAATAAATTAATGTGACAAACATAGATTATGACCCAATGTAGGAGCAGGAGTAGAAACAACAGTCCCCTTGGTCTCGTCGACCTTGGCCCTCTTGGCCTTTCTTGCCACGCAAACATCCTCAATGTCCTTACACTGCTGAACCAGTGTACCAAAATCCCTCGAAGCAGCTCCAGCAATGTGCTCTGCAATCACCTCACTAAGTCCTCTGCGGAACTTAGCAACCAGAAACGTCGGAGTAGGAGGAACCATCCGGAAGTGTGCAAACTTCACCAGCTCATTGAACTTGGCCAAGTACTCATCTACAGTCATCGAGCCCTGAACCAAACGATCAAATTCCCCCTGTTTCCTCTCCTGAGCATCGTAGGGAAAGTATCTGCCCAAGGAACACTCCTCAAAGAATGGCCATCTCATAACACGACCCTGCATCCTGAAAGCTCGAGAGGTGTTCGTCCACCACTCATGGGCATCGCCCTCCAGCATATAAGTCGCAAACATCAGCTTCTGGGGGTCAGTACACTGCATGACCTGAAATATCTTGTCCATCGATTGCAGCCATCTCGCCGCAGCAATAGGATCTAAAGACCCCTCAAACACAGGTGGCTTATGCTTCCTGAAAGCATTCAGCCGACGATCAATAGCATCACGATCCTCAGCAGGCTCTGCCAAGGTCTCCACTGACTCAGCAACATGAGCAGCACTGCCAATCTGGCTATGGCTCCCCTCCTGATTACTAGGTGGAGGCAGCGGCGGTGGTGGCGGTGGAGCCTGGCCGACAGCAGGACCAGCCCTCAACTCCTCCAACATGACTCTCATCATTGTCATGTTCGCCATCTTGTTCGCCTCGAGGACTTCTTCAGTGGTCCTCCGGTTCGCTTCACGAACCTCAGCTGCGGCTATCCGGTTCGCCTCGCGATCAGCTTCCATCATTGTCGCGTTGGCTTGTCTAATGGCCTCCTGATCGGCTACTCTGGCCGCTTGCATCTCAGCCAATGCAGTCAGGATAGGATCGGGTTGATCCTCCAACGTGTCTCGTGTTCTCCCGGATATTACCATGACTCTGCATAAGTTACACAATTAATGAGTTGATCAGGCCCACACAATGTGATCACATATGCATTATCATAATAACATTCGACGGAGTAAACACATAAGACAGACACAACCAAACAACCTAGCAATTGCAATACATACAGGCTTTTCCCTCGAACCATTGCTCTGATACCATAAATATAACATCCCGTATATATCCGGTAATGTTATCATACTATCATATTAAGCTGCGCTTAATTAAAAATGCGGAATATCTTTTTCTTTTCAATTATGATGCCATTATCATTGCCGACTTGCTTATTAACAGCTAATAAAAACATTGCCTGTATGTAATTGCAATAAAACAGCTAACTGAAATACCTCATTAAATAAATATCATAAGCATAAGTCTCTAGTCACGGAACTACAACACGTAGACCGGACCAACTAACAGTTTATACAACTCAGCTCAAAGTGCTAACATAAAGTGACATAGACAAACCCCATGCTCACACAATTAAGGCAACAAGCCCAACATCAGTCTCAACATCAAAAGCATAATAATAAAGGCGCAGAAAACATAAACAACATCTAACCCAGTCATGCTAGCATCAAGGAAGTCATACAATAATCGTCAATCATGCTTTGGCCTCTTGCCACCAGAGACATCAGCCCCCATACTACCTGAACCTGAAATAAGCATTCCCCAAACGTGGGGTGAGATCTCTAAACAAGAAATCTCAGTAAGACAAGGGGTCCTCAAGGATCTTCCACCCCAAGCTCACTTACATGTGCAATATAAGTTTAAAAACAGTTCATCATTATCAGTTCTAAAACAATGCAATGCAGCAGATAATCATGTCATGTGTGTCAATACTATTCTACCGGCCAGAGAAATGCAGGAATACGTCTATCTCCTACATATAGTGCAAGACGCCACTTGCATCCACCCCGGATCACCGTATTGTATGACGCCACATACTCAAGCTTACCGTCAAGATGGAACAACACATGCATATTAAAAGCCATTACATGTAAAGTTCAATCAACATTTCATATGTTCAAAAGCATGTAACACAACATGCATATACCATATCCCCATGGAACATGGTGGAACCACAACATGGCTAAACCGAGGACACGAAAGCTTACCTTGCAAGCTAACACCCAAAGCCAAGAGTCCACAAGCTCACAGTCCAAACACAGCAGAATCACAATTTGTTATGGACCAATACTATATCAATAATCATGCATCTCAAGCGTACAACTTAAAGACAATGCCTTTCCTTTACGTTTTACGTCTTAAGGCTCCATACAAGCCATAAGCCCTTAATCGCTTGATTCTGACTTAGTTCATTAATTACAGAAGCTCAACTTCCTTAATCTAGGGTCCACAAACCCCCCCCCCCCCCCCAATTGCTTACTGTATGCACAGTAAAGCTACTGTTCTTCGAAACCCCAGAATATCCGGATATCTCACTGGATAATATCAGGATATCCCATATCAGGATATCTCACTCCAAATATCAGGATATCAAATATCTGGATATCTCATTCAAAATATCAGGATATCCCATATCAGGATATCGCACTCGAAATATCAGGATATCCAATATCCGGATATCTCCCTCAAAATATCAGGATATCCAATATCAGGATATCTCACTCGAAATATCAGGATATCCAATATCCGGATATCTCCCTCAGAATATCAGGATATCCAATATCCGGATCACTCGAAATCAGGATATCCAATATCCGGATATCTCAGGATATCCCATATCAGGATAATATCAGGATATCCAATATCCGGATATCTCACTCGAAGTATCAGGATATCCAATATCCGGATATCTCACTCGAAATATCAGGATATCCAATATCCGGATATCTCACTCGAAATACCCGGATATTTCGCGACAGAATGCAGTTTCTGCATTTCGCGAAGATATCCTTCCAAGGTTCCATTTTTAACACTTCAACACGTTAAAGCATGCATTTTTATATCCTCTTAGGTTAACATATCAGTTGGTTACTTACTTAACCCATTTACATGCAAAGATGACACCTTTAACCCATTAAAACACATGATCAAGGTTTGTACAACTCACCAAAGGCTTGAAACAGAAAGTGGAGGTGCTCTTGGAGCTCACAACCAACTCCAAGGTTCAGACTTGTAAGGGTGCACGAAAATGCACAACAAGGTAGGTCCTTCTACACAAAGGTTGACACTTTGAAGCTCACAAGCCAAGAAGAAGGCCCCAACACCACAAACCACCAACTCAGCCCCTTTAGCAACCCCAACACAGCCCCAACACTCAGAAGCAAGGCCACCAACACCCTCCCAATGATCACTCTCACTCACCACAAGTGTTTAGGAGAAGAAATGGTAAAAGAAATGGCCTCAAAGCTCAAAACTTGGAGAAGAAGCCATGAAATAGTGTTTAAGAAAACTGAGCAGCCACCCTCTACGTAGAGAATAACAGCCACCTAGGGTTTTGTGCCTTAAATGGCCTATTTATAGCCAAAACATTAAAACAAACAGTATTAGCTTTAATTGCTACGCTTAGTATTTTAATCCCAAACTTCGGAATCTTAACCTACTCAATTTTACAAGAATTATCATATTTTTATATTATTTTTCTGAGCACCTTTCTGGTACGCGCTTTTCCGTAGCCAGTATTAGTTCTGGCATCAGATCTCATTATTTTGACTTGAAACTCGTTTTACAAGTCCTACATATTATTCTAGTAATTATCATGCACTTACAATAATTTTCCGGAATACTTTTTCGGTACGCATTAATACCGACTAGCAGAACCGGTATCTTCACTTTCTTCCGAAAAGCGACTTTCAGCATTCTTACCCACTAATTATAATTATTAAAGCCTCATAATAATTATTAGGGTCAATTATGGAATTATTTCCTAATTATCACAATTAATTCTTTAATTATCTTAATTAGCGGTGCAAGTTCTTACATTCACCACACTTTTTTAAGGATTTTGTCCTCAAAATCAGAATATACCTGTCTCGAAACTCTGGATACTGACGGAGAAGCTCGTCCTCTCGCTCCCAGGTACACTCCTCAGGAGTTCTTCCTGACCATTGCACTTTGACCATCGGAATGATCTTGCTCCTCAACTGCTTCTCGCCACGATCGAGAATCTTGAGTGGTCCGACAGGAGTCTTTAAGTTCTCCCGAACCTCCACATCATCTGGTTGCACCACGTGCGAAGGATCTGCCACGTACTTCCGAAGCTGAGACACGTGAAACACGTCATGGATGTTGGCTAAGTTCGGAGGCAAGGCAAGTCGATAGGCAACAGGTCCTACTCTACCAAGGATCTGGTATTGCCCAATAAATCGCGGGCTCAACTTCCTCACTCCGAGTGCTCTTCCAACACCGGTGACAGGTGAAAGCCTCACAAACACGTGCTCACCCTCACTGAACTCCAGTGGACGATGCTTGACATCGTAGTAACTTTTCTGGCGATTCTGCTCCTACTTCAGCTTCTCTTTGATCATCTGGATCTGCTGGGTAGTATCTTGGACAAAGTCCAAGCCAAACAACTCTTTATCCCCAACCTCAGACCAGCAGGTAGGTGTACGGCACCTCCTACCGTACAATGCCTCAAAGGGTGCCATGCCCAGGCTAGCATGGAAACTGTTGTTATACGAAAACTCCACCAAAGGAAGATTACCTATCCCAGATACTGAAGCCCTGCTCCAACGTGCAAGCCCGCAACATGTCCTCCAAGGTCGCACAGTCCGCTCAATCTGTCCATCAGTCTGAGGGCTGATAAGGTTGGTACTCAGTC
>JAVKPL010006364.1:0-25772 GCA_032173675.1 Gastrolobium villosum
AAACTTTGAACTCTTTTTTGAATTTCTATAACGCGTATTGGAGTGTCGGTGAGTGTCCGAGAGTGTCGGGAAGTGTCGGACACGACACGTCAAGGTTTTTGAAGTGTCAGTGCTTCATAAGACACGAGCATCTTTAATAATCTATTTAATCTAAATCTAGCCTCTGATGAAATTGCAATCACGTAATAAACGCTGGACGGTTATCCTACAATAATTTTGTTTTAATACCATTAGAAATCGTGATTTCATTCAATTTTAGGTTAGTCTATATTTATTTTATTTTTCAAATTCACTGATTCTATTCGTTACAAATAGCAAGTCACCGTTAAATTATAATTTAATTCCATTTAATTATAAATTAATTGCGGGACCCATGTGACAACCATGAAAGAGGTATTAGATTACTCAAGGTCCGTGTATAAAAATTGAGAAGGTTAGACACATAAGAAGGAAGAAGAGGGAAAGAGAAGCATTGGTCCATAGAGATGTCTAGTTCCATTGGGTGTATCGTGTTGCTGATACTATGTCTTACAATTTTAGTTTATGGACAACAACAAACAGGTCAGCATTTGCCATAAACAGTTGAACAATAGTCTTACACTCTTAATTTTTGTTTATCATCATTGATACTCATATTTCATTCAAGAATTGTTCAAGAATTATTTTTGATCTAATCCGGAGGAACAATAGAAAAAGAAAATCCCTTATGATACACCAGATCCGGCAGGTCAGCCATTTCTTGAAATTTCTCTTGTGATTCAAAATCGTGGTGTAATGTGTATCCTCCCCTATTCCGGTCATGGAATAGATGAAAATAGTCTTACACTCTTACTTAATTTTTGTTTATCATCATTGTTTTAAGCTACTCATATTTCATTCAAGAATTGTTCAAGAATTGTTTTTGATCTAATCCGGAGGAATCAATAGAAAAAGAAAATCCCTTATGATACACCAGATCTGGCTGGTTATTGATAGAGTGAATAGATCTGCCATTTCTTAAAATCTCTATTCTGATTCAAAATCGTGGTGTAATGTGTATCCTCCCCTATTCCGGTCATGGAATAGATGAAAATAGTCTTACACTCTTACTTAATTTTTGTTTATCATCATTGCTTTTTAAGCTACTCATATTTCATTTTTACAGAACTCGAAAGTTTACCTCAGGAAAACAAGTGTTATTCCTCATCACATTCGTCTGTAGGCCGTTTATACTTGATAAGTGCTTCTTTCAAAGGAACCAGCAGTCAGTATCAAGAAAGTGATCTCTATGTTGATGGCCATTACGTGTCAACAATGAAATTCAAAAATGCTTCGGATGAAGTTATAATTGACGCAATCAGAATGGCACAATCACGGACAATAAACATATGTCTTGTGAATAAGGGAAAAGGATTTCCTTATACTAGTCACAAAATTTTTACTCTCAGTAATAATATTTATAATGCTGAGTTTCGGTATTCTAGGTCTTCTTTGTTGATACTTTTCAAAAGATGGGACATTGTCTTTTCAACCACAGAAAGAGAGATACACCCAGGTGATATTTATGAAAGATTCTGGTCCCACTATAGTTCCTCTTCTTGGGAATATATCAGCACTAGCTTAGAAATAAATGTTAATAGCAATGGTTATAAACCACCATATGAAGTTATCAGAACTGCTGCCAGACCAAGAAACCACGAGGATTCCTTGGAACTTTCATGGATCCCAGATAATCCTAATTGGAGATTTTATGTCTATTTTTACTTTGCTGAATTGGAGAAACTCGGCAGAAACGAAAAGAGGAAATTTGATATATACTGGAATGGATCTCCGTTGCTTACATCTATAACACCAAGCTACTTGTATTCAACCACGGTTTCTAATTTACAACCATTGGTGGCACATCAACATCGAATCTCTTTACGCAAAACAAAGGATTCAACCCATCCACCTATTCTTAATGCTATTGAGATTTATTTTGCAAGAACTTTCATTTGATTTCAGATGAGATTTATGTTGTAAGATCTTATATTTGAATACTTGGCTCAGCGCGGTAAGCTTGCTTGCCGTGCGGGTTCGGATCAGTCTCTATGCAAAAAATAGAAAAAAAAAAAACTGTATTCCCTTCCTCATACATTCGGGTTGGCCCTTTTATATTTGAATAAGATGGTATGATCATATGTTTTCGTCATTGAAATTTTATGTGCAAAAGCTAGTTTTATACTTTCAAACAATGATATTATTATTTCTTTTAATTGAAACAATAATATTATTTAGGTTGAGATATGGTGTAATTACAATAAAAAACGGGATTCAATGACGGTTTATTTTATGCTTGGCGTCCGTTCAAACCACGACCAACAAACAAAATTCGGTGTCATTTTAAAGATCGACATTGAATTTGGCACCATTAAATAATTCTATATCGGTTTTTTAATACGGATGGAATAACCGCCTCGAATCCAAAATGCCATTGTCTCATACAAAATAAAATAGTTGCATTTGTTTTATATTGTATTTATTAATATTTAATTCCATCAATATTATATCCCAAAATTCATGTAAAATAAAATTTAATCCTAAAATAATGATAACATTAGGTAAAATCATTACATAGCCAAAACATTTCACGTTAATATTACGACATAAAAGGTTTATGTCAGTAGAAAATAAGTTCTTACAATAGGAGGAAGATAAATTGTCATAACATGTTTTAGACATTATACATCATAATTGTCATAAACTTAAAAAGAAAGGCAAATCCAGATATCCTCTTTATTGGAGAAGCAGAAAGATACAATTCTGAGAACATATTAAAGACTCTCAGAACAGATTCTGAGAACATATTAAAGATTCAGAGAACATATTAAAGATTTAGAGAACATGTTAGAGGTGGAGGTGATCGTGGATAACGAGGACAACAAGATGGACATAAAAACAAAGGATCAAAACAACAAAAGCAGTAACCATGATTTTACAAGTTGAAACACAAAAGAACATCCACAGGAATATAAGCAGGACGATCAACATAAAATAATGACCCCAAGAGGGGTTTGCATGATCAACACAGTGTTTGCATAACAATTTTCTCCAAGAAGTACCTTCATTACTTCGCAAGCAGCCTGTAACACCCCATAGTACTCCGGTTGTTAACATACATGATATTAGCATACACAGCAGAAGACTTTATTTTACAAGAATAATAAAGCGTTTAAGCGTTTTATAAAAATACGAGTAAATTTTTTTTCAAAATATTTTCTAAAACATTTTCAAAGCGCTCATGTGATATATTGCATTCGCGTTGAATTAACATCTAAGTATACTAAATAAAATCATTGGCCATCACTAGTGGCTGTTGACCATCAGGTGACATTCTTGACAGAGTCTCGATGTAAGAACCTACACCGTTAAATTAGGAATTTAAATAAGTAATTATGAATTTAGGAAATAATTATATAACTGACCTTAAATAAATATGGTAAGGTTAGTATAATATACAAAAGATTAATAATGTTAAAAATCGTTTTTCTGACGAAAAGTGCAGATACCGGTTCTGCTCCACGGTATAAGTGCGTACCGATGAGATATTCCATAAAATTATAATAAGTATATGAATATTTCTAAAATAATACTTAGGACTAGTATGCCAAGTTTGGAGTCAGAATAATGAAAACTGACGTCAGGACTCATACCAGCTACGTAAAAGCGCATACTGTAACACCCCGTGTATACCCGGTTTGTTAACATATCATCGTATTAAGCTACGCTTAATTAAAATGCGGAATAAATTTTTCTTTAATTCAATTATGACGTCATTAACCTAAGCCCAGTTGATTACTTAATCAATTTCATAAAATATCGTCTGTATGTAAATTGCAAGACAACTAACTGAAATTACTCATATATAAATATAAAGTGAAGATCTAAAGTCACAGATCTACAACACGTAGTCACAGATTTTTCTGCATAAACCGAGACCCAAATGCCTCCCCAAGCTCCCAAGTCCGGTTTTTCATCAAAACAGATGTTCAACAACATTTATCATGCATATATTAACCACTTTTAACTTGATTAATCAAAGCTATCTCTTTTCATGACATAAACAAGCTATTTTCATGAAATTTCAAAGGGAAGCTCAAGGTATACCTATGGAGTCTCAAGAATTCAGAAAAGAAGGTGACTTGGTGGCTTCTATACCACCCCTAAGTGCTACACAAGTGAGGCCACGAAAATGATCACCAAGCTTGGCCCTTTATACAAAAAGGTGGCTTCTTGAAGCCACAAATGTCATGTAAATGACTCCCACACCACACCATCAAGAAGGACAGTCCCCAAGCCCCAAAGTCAGCAGCCAAAAACCCCCTAAGAATGGTTCTTTCACAAGAAAGATGAAGGCTTTTGATTATCTAATGAGTTTTGGTGGAAGGAATCAAGGGAAAGGTGATCACTTGGGATTTTATTGAAGAGGGAATTGCATGAAGGAGGTTCTGAAGCACAAAGGCAGCAAGAGGCACGTATGGTGTATGAAAATGAGCCCTAGAAATCTGTGCCCTTAGTATATGTAGCCCACTTAAGGTTTAATCGTGCAATATTAACATTAATAGCTACGCAAAATATTTTAATCCCAAACTTTGGAATCTTAACCTACTCATTTTTCTAAGATTTTTCATATTTTTATTTTATTTTTCGGAGCACCTTTCCAGTACGCGCTTTTCCATATCCAGTATCAGTTCTGGTACCAGTTCTCATTATTTTGACTTGAAACTTGTTTTACAAATCCTACATATTATTCTAGTAATTATCATTCACTTATTATAATTTTCCGGGATACTTCACTGGTACGCATTTATATCGGGTAACAGAACCGGTATCTGTGCTTTTCGCCCGAAAAGCGACTTTCAGCATTATTACCCACTTACTATAATTATTAAAGCCACATAATAATTATTAGGGTCAATTATGGAATTATTTCATAATTCTCACATTTTATTAATTAATTTCCTTAATTAACGGTGCGGGTTCTTACATTCACCCCACCTTTTTAAGGATTTTGTCCTCAAAATTAGAAAAATACTTGTCTCGAAAGTCGGGATATTGTCGGAGAAGGTTGTCCTCTCTCTCCCAAGTGCACTCCTTAGGAGTACGTCCAGTCCACTGTACTTTGACCATCGGAATGGTCTTGCTCCTCAGCTGCTTCTCGCCACGACCGAGAATCTTGAGTGGTCTGACGGGAGTATTTAGGTTCTCCCGAACCTCCACATCATCCGGTTGCACCACGTGCGAAGGATCCGCTACATACTTGTGAAGCTGAGACACGTGAAACACGTCGTGGATGTTGGCCAAGTTCGGAGGCAAGGCAAGCCGATAGGCAACAGGCCCTACTCTACCTATGATCTGGTATTGCCCAATATATCGCAGGCTCAGCTTCCTCACTCCGAGTGCCCGTCCAACACCGGTGACAAATGAAAGTCTCACAAACACGTGCTCACCCTCACTGAACTCTAGTGGACGATGCTTAACATCGTAGTAACTCTTCTGGCGATTCTGCATCTGCTTCAGCTTCTCTCTGATCATCTGTATCTGCTGGGTAGTATCTTTGACAAAGTCCAAGCCAAAAAGCTCCTTGTCTCCAACCTCAGACCAGCAGGTAGGAGTCCGACACCTCCTACCATACAGTGCTTCGTAGGGCGCCATGCCCAAACTAGCATGAAAGCTTTTGACCGAACCAAGGTTGTTATCCTTGTTCTTTGGGATTCTAGGATAAGATTTTAATATTTAAATATCATCCTTGACTATCGTGATTGTGGGATAAGGTTGAATCTTCGAAAGCTTCCCTTGCTTGCTGGTGTGTTGTTGAAGAATGACTAACTTTTGAAATTCAAAAGTTCGATTGTTCCTTTGTCCATGCTGTCATGCTGTAGCGCTTGCTATATCATAACATCGTCAGCTTCTCTGCTACAGCATTCCTACGTCAACTTTTCCTGCAAAGACAAACACTCAACAAGTCATCTTTTCTTATATAAAATCAAGGGATATTGTCTTATTTTCCATACTTAGTCGTCTCAAAGCACTTAATCATAAATATACATTATTTAGCTCAATTATCATGCAAAGAGGTCAACTTATATGGAATTTATGCAATAATTTCATCATAAAAATACTAAATTAACTCTCACTTGGGAGAGTTATCACTTATCAGATTATTTATCTAGTGTACATCAAACACATGATAGGATATGAGCTTATCATGTCCATATCATATCTCACCCTTATCCAATTCTCTTATCATATTCGTCTTTATCCTATCATGCCCACCAAACGAGCCCTTAGGGCATGTTTGGTGTGATGTATAAGGCATGATAGTATAAGCTTATACTATACGTTATGACATTTTCAATTGTTTGGTATAACCATCGTATAGTATAAGCTTATACAGCAGGATCCCCTTATACATCAAAATGATGTATAACTTAATCAAGCCTATGAGTGGTGGATTAGGCATGATAAGGGGTTGATGTCTTAATATTGCTTACAAGTACAATTCCCAAGAACTAGTATATCATTTCAATATTTATATATTAAAATAAATTTTTTTAATATACTAATATTTAAAATATTGAAGGATATTATTTTATACAATACCATACCAAACGCTGGATAGTATTAAAATTTAATCTGGTCTTATATTTTCAGGTCTTATCCTATACTATGCACCAAACATGTCCTTAATGTCGTAACTATGTACTATCAGTGGCGGAGCCACATGTACTCTGGGTGTGGCCTCGGGCCAGACTGAATTTTAACAAATTGGACTTATTATATATAATTAATTATAATTTGGCCCAGATTAAAATTGTAATTTGACCCGGGCTACAATTTGTAATTTGGCCTTATGTATAATTTAAAATATTTTTGGTGAAACGTTTGGGTAAGTTGTATTAGATTATGTGTCTAATTTTCACTTATATAAAATAACTAAATTATTTTTAGTTAAATTAAAAAATATTTAATAAAATTATAACTCTTCTTAGTGCTGCTTGCTCAGATGTTCTATATTTAATATAATTTAAATATATTATGATATGAACTAACTAAAATTAAGAAAAATAAATACACTTATAATTTTTTAGCCCGGGCTCAAATTTGAGCCCGGCTCCGCCATTGTGTACTATTAATAATACATAGTTATAAAGGATAGTTGTATATAATCTTATCTACAGTGGCTATAGAAATATTTACGTGTATATATATATATATATATATATATATAAGGTAAGGTGTGTATCATTTTAAAGGATGTAAAGTTGTGTCATTTTAAGAGAGAGAAAAGGATAAATAAAGGAGGAGAGATAGTTAACAAAAAAAATAAAAGTGTGGGTCTCACCTCTTTATAAAAGTGAAAGGATATAAGTTGTGTCTTTTAAAAGGATAAACACTTTTCTCATATGTAAATTATATTTATAATTTTTTTAATTACAAACTAAACTATATACTTGTGTAAGTATACTATACTGTGTTACACTTTTTCGTATATTTTTTACTTCTTTTCCTTTTATTCTGACCGGCTGTGGTTGTTGGAACTTTGGAACGTAGAGTTTAGAGGAGATCCACAAAAAGAGGACGAGTAACGACTAACGAGGTTGGTGTTGGTGTTGGTGTTTGATGACACGCGCTACACTCTCACACGTGGTGCCACGTAACGCGTTTAATTGCCGATAAACATGAAATTCCTCAATCAACCTTCCGCATGTAGCTTGAACTTTGAAGTCATCGAGTCTTTTCATTTTCTCACCAACCCCCTAAACAAACTTGTCCATCTTTCTTTCTTCACTTTCAATTCTTGGGGTTGGTTGTTCAATGCATTACACTTCCACCAAACTCCCCCCTTGGACATTCTTTCAATGATTCCAACCATGTTTCACACAAAGACAACCTCTTCATAATTTCCCATTATTCATGTTTTCAACTTGATGAGTTTGTGACACTGAATTTAAATCTTTCATTCATGGCTGCTACAAATTCAGCTCCACCCCTGTTGCATTTCTCCCCAAGGAGGAGGTTTTCAACCTGTTCCTTGGCACCCCATTTGAGTTTAATCAAATTTAGGAAGACCCAGTTGGGATTTGAGTCTATAATCTCAACAAAAAAATTGGAATGGAAGGACCCCAGAGGAAGAACAGAAGAATGGCAGAACAAGACAATGAGAAAATGGGGAGTGAGGTGCACTGCAGAGGGTATAGATGGAGGGATGCTTATGGGAGGGAGAGCTAGAGAAGATTGTGTTGGTGTTGGCATTAGCATCCCAGAGAGATTGAAGGTGGTGTCTTTGGTTGCTTGTGTTATGTGCCTGTGTAATGCTGACAGGGTTGTCATGTCTGTGGCTATTGTTCCACTAGCTGCCAAACATGGTTGGTCCAGTTCTTTTCTTGGCATTGTTCAGGTAATCCATATCACTCCAAAACTTTTATGATCACAGATAAAGGTGACTGACACAAAAAGTGAGTACAATTGTAATCAATTACTTGGAAAGAAATATTATTTATTTAAAAGGAACCAAATCATTATATTAATTATTAATTCAGTTCATAGTTATTGGCCAAAACGGTTCATGGGTTCGAATCCAGGAAACAGCCTATTTGTAATTATGCAAGAGTAAGACTGCGTACAAGAATTTCTTCCACCCCACACTCGCTAGTCAGGTTTAACGGGGAGTGATTTTTGATTTTATAGTTCTTGGCAAAAAAAAAAAAAATTAAATAATTGGAAGAATTTGTTCAATAACAATTCTCAAAATGGTTAGTAGTTCCTTAAACATAAATAATTTCATTTGTGTATCCTATACATATAATCTCTTGTTAAACCAATTTGTTATGAGTGCATTTGTTTGTGGTGGAGCCACTGGCTAACTTAAAGCTCATACTTCATGTATTATCAGTCATCTTTCCTGTGGGGTTACATATTCTCTTCAGTGATTGGAGGAGCTTTGGTAGATAGATATGGAGGAAAGAGGGTGATGGCTTGGGGTGTGCTTTTATGGTCTTTGGCAACTCTTCTTACACCTTTGGCAGCCAATCACTCCACGATGAGCTTGTTGGCTATTCGTGCTTTCTTTGGATTAGCTGAAGGAGTGGCTCTTCCATCCATGAGTACTCTCTTATCAAGGTGATGCCTCCAGAATCCTCTTGAACATAAATATTTAGCTATCTCAGTTGCATACCTGGGAAACCAATTATTAAAGATTTGAGCATATGAATACAAGGGCCGGTTTGACTCAGCGGTAAGCTTGTTTGCCGTGGTGTGTCAGGTTGCGGGTTCAAATCAGTCTCTCTACAAAAAGCAGGGGAAAGACCGCCTAGAGTATTCCCTTCCCCAGTCGGGGGGCGTGTTGAGATATATAGTCCCACATTGGTTGTATGAGCAACTAATATGGAGTTTATAAGGACTTGAGCACTCCCACCCCTTGAGCTAGCTTTTGGGGTGGTGTATCCCAAGGTTCTTGTTAGGATCAACTGCAAATCCATCAGCGGAAATCACATGACCCAGAAATTTCACCGCCTTGAGCCAAAACTCACATTTTGACGGCTTAGCATATAGCTTTTTCTCTTTTAGCACTTGCAAAACAATCTTCAAGTGCTCAGTATGCTCCTCCTCCGTCTTGGAGTAAATCAAGATGTCGTCAATGAAGACGATCACAAACTGGTCCAGGTACGGCTGGAAGATCCTGTTCATGTAGTCCATGAACACTGCGGGTGCATTGGTGAGTCCAAACGGGATCACCAAGTACTCATAGTGCCCGTACCTCGAGCGAAACGCTGTCTTTGGGACATCCTCCGGCTTTACCCTTATCTGATGGTAACCGGACCGGAGGTCGATCTTGGAATATACGCAAGCACCCCTAAGCTGATCCAGCAAATCATCAATGCGTGGAAGAGGGTACTTGTTCTTGATTGTCACCTTGTTCAACTGTCTGTAGTCGGTGCACAACCGCATGGTCCCATCTTTCTTTTTCACAAAAATGATCGGTGCTCCCCAGGGAGACACACTCGGCCGAATGAAATCTTTCGCTGAAAGCTCCTCAATATGCTTCTTCAGCTCCGCCAACTCTGGTGGCGACATCCGGTATGGAGCCAACGATATAGGCCCCACACCAGGCAATAAGTCTATGGAGAACTCTATCTCCCTCTGCGGTGGAAACTCAGGAATCTCCTCGGGAAACACCTCGAGGAATTCCCTCACCACAGGAATGCCAGTGAGATCCTCCTGTGTCCCACTCACCAAACCTCCCAACATGACATAGCCAAATGCCCCTGCTCTCAAGGCCCTCCTCGCCTGCAGGACTGAAATGAACGGTGAGGAACTGGCTGTGGACCCACCCGGAGACATCACCACTTTTTTGGCACAACAATCAATCAATGCACAGTTTCTGGACAACCAATCCATGCCCAGAATAATCTCAAGGTTGGCCATCGGCAATTGTAAGAACCCGCACCGCTAATTAAAGTAATTAGTGAATTAATTATGATAATTAGGAAATAATTCCATAATTGACTCTAATAATTATTATGAGGCTTTAATAATTACGATTAGTGGGTAAGAATGCTGAAAGTCGCTTTTCGGAAGAAAAGCGCAGATACCGGTTCTGCTACCCGGTATAAATGCGTACCGGAAAAGTATCCCGGAAAATTATAACGAATGCATGATAATTACTAGAATATTATGTAGGACTTGTAAAACAAGTTTCAAGTCAAAATAACGTAATCTGATGCCAGAACTGATATTGGCTATGGAAAAACGCGTACCGGAAAGGTGCTCCAAAAAATAAAATAAAAATATGACAAATCTTAGAAAAATGTCTAGGTCTAGATTCCGAAGTTTGGGATCAAGATTTTTTACTTTGCTATTAAGGCTAATACTGCGCTTAGATGACCAATGGCCTATTTAACCATTAGTTGGCACATGATCCTAGGTTAAAATACTAACCTACGTGCCTCCATTTTCTGCAAACCTCTCAGCCACCTTCTCCTCCTTTGTTGTGAGCCAAGGAGCTTCCTTTCTCCTTGGTTTCTTCTCCATATACCTTGGGCTTGTGAGAGCTTGCTTGGTGAGGGTGAGAGTCAGCCTTGGGGGCTGCATGGTTGGTCTTTTCTGAGTGAGAAAGCTGTGAAGGGTGAAGGTGTGAGGCTGTGTTGGTGTTGTGTGGGTGTTGAAGCTTCAAGTAGCTTCCTTGGTGGAGAAAGAACTCACATTGTTGCTCCATTTTCGTCCTCCCTAGAGTCTGTACATTGGAGCTGACTTGTGAGCTCCAAGAGCACCATTGTTGGCTGCTAAAAGCTTGGGGTAAGTTTCCTACACCTTTGATCTTAAGTTTTAATGCTTAAAGGTGATGTCTTGGCCTTGTTTAATGAGTAAACAAGAGGGTATAATGTATATGAACCTAAAATGGATTAAAGATGCATGCTTTAACGTGTACATGTGTTAAAAGTGGGATCTTTGGGATGGATATTCACGAAATGCAGAAACTGCATTCTGTCGTGAGATATCCGAATATTTGTCGAACAGATATCCGGATATCAGTATCCGGATATGGTATCCGGATATTGATATCCGGATATGGGATCTGGGTATCCGGATATGGAATATCCGGATATGTCCAGTGTGATATCCGGATATGTCCCTTCTGATATCCGGATATCCTGGGTTTGCGCAGACAGTAGCTGTACTGTATGAACAGTAAGCTATTGGGTGTGTGTGGACCCTAGTTTAAGGAAGTTGAACTTCTGTAATTAATGAACTAAGACAGAATCACATGATTAAGGGCTTATGGCTTTGTTGGAAGCCTTAAGACGTAAAACGTAAAGGAAAGGCGTAGTCTTTAAGTTGTATGCTTGTTGTGCATAAATGTTGATGTATTATTGGTCCATATCAGATTGTGATACTGCTGTTTGTGGACTTGTGAGTGGTTGGACTCTTGGCTTGGATAGCTAGCTTGCAAGGTAAGCTTTTGTGTCCTCGGTTTAGCCATTTTGATGTTCCACCATGTCCCATGGGGATGGGTTTATGCATGCTGTGTTACATGCTTTATTGTTTTGGAAATGCTGTTGAGCTATTTATATGCAATGAGCTTTTATGAGATGCATGTGGTGTCCACCTAGACGGTAAGCCTGAGTATGTAGTACATACAAGATGGTGAAGCTGTGGGTGAGGTGCAGGTAGTATCCATGTACTCATGTAGGCATAGACGTATTCCTACATTTCTCTGGCCAGTAGATTTGATAAACACACATGGCATGATTAATTGCTGCATCGCATAGTTTTGGAACTTATATTGTAAATACTGTTTTTGAACTTATATTACACATGTAAGTGAGCTTGGGGTGGAGACTCCTTGAGGACCCCTTGTCTTACTGAGATTTCTTGTTAGAGATCTCACCCCACGTTTGGGGACGCTTATTTCAGGATCAGGTAATGTTGAGGGCACAGGTGGCAGGAGGCCCGAGCTGAGTTGATATGTTGATATGCTGACTGCTGTTATGTTTTCCGTTTATTTATGTTATCATGTTGAGACTGTTTGTGGGCATTGTTGCCTTATTTGGTGAGCATGGGGTTTGACCATGCCACATGGTTTGACTATTGTCTTTTAATTCGCTGTTGTAATTAAAGTATCAGGATTTTGACCCAGGCTGCATGTTGTAGTCCTGTGGTTTTAGATACTCACATTATATTTATGTACGAGGTATTCAGTTAGTTGTCTTGCAATTTACATACAGGCAGTATTTTTATGAAATTGATTAAGTAATCAAGTTGGCTAAGGTTAATGACGTCATAATTGAATTAAAGAAAAAGTTATTCCGCATTTTAATTAAGCGTGGCTTAATACGATAGTATGTTAACAATCCAGGTTAACACGGGCTGTTACAGCAATCCTATCAGATCTACCGAGAAGTCACGGCCATCCCACTGAAACGCTACATCGCGATGAACAGTGGAGGTCAAACATTTTTCTCCGGTGGCGGTGGTCACCCGCATCGGTGGAGAAAGCAAATCATTGGGCAACTCAAGCCCGACAGCAATAGGGGTAGCAACAAAAGAGTGCGTTGCCCCGGAATCAAACAACACATCAATAGCTGAACCACCAATGGTAACAGTACCTCTGACCAGGTTCGGAGCTCTGTCCGACTGCTGACGATCCAACGTATACACACGCCCCGTAGTAGGTGGCACTGCTGGTGCCCCAGTAGGAACCATCTGCAATGGCACAGCCTGCACTGCAGCAACTCTCGCCGTCGGGCAATCTCTGGAATAGTAGCCCTCCTTGCCATACTGGAAACAAATCAGCTGACCGGTAGAACACGGCCCAAAGTGTGACTTCCCGCATCCCGAGCATCTGGGGGCAGGAGGTCTAGCTGTGTTCCCCTGAGTAGCAGTCTTTATAAACTGGTTTGGCGCTTACTTAGCCGCCAACTGTTTGCCCCTGCCCTTGTTTGCAAAATTTTTGTTCTTCCAGGGAGTAGAACCACCAGTACCCTGTGGCACCTCAATCTTGGCCTTCTTGGCCTGACTCGCACGACAGTAGTCCTCAATGTCGCGGCATTGCTGAACCAACGCCCCGAAGTCTCTCGAAGCGGAACCAGCAAGATGTCCAGCAATGTCCTCATTAAGTCCCCTCCGGAACTTAGCCGCAAGAAATACAGGAGTCGGTCTCGCCATGCGGAAATGAGCGAACTTGACCAGCTCATTAAACTTGGCCAGATACTCGTCGACAGACAACGAGCCCTGTACCAATCGGTCAAACTCTCCCTGCTTCCTCTCCTGTGAGTCATATGGAAAGTACTGACCCAGAAAGCTCTCCTCGAAGAATGGCCACGTCATCACATGGCCCTGCATCTCGTAGATGTGAGAAAGGTTAGTCCACCACTCGTGAGCCTCGCCCTCCAGCATGTAAGTGGCGAACAACAGCTTCTGCGGATCGGTGCACTGCATGATCCGGAAAATGTTATCCAGCGCCTGTAGCCATCTGGCAGCAGCAATGGGATCATAAGATCCGTCGAAAGAAGGTGGCTTATGCTTACGGAAAGCATTCAGCCGGCGATCGATCTCGTCACGATCCTCAGCAAATACGGGGATGGTCTGCATAGCCCCCGTCAAGTGACTTCCCTCACCCATCTGACTCTGGGTGTCCTCCTGTTGACTAGGCGGAGGTGGAGGCGGTGGCGGCGGTGGAGGTGGTGGAGGACACTGGCCAGCAGCAGGACCAGCCCTCAACTCCTCCAACATGACCCTCATCATAGTCATGTTGGCCATCCGGTTCTCCTCCAGAACCTCAGTCGTGGCTCGTCTGTTCGCATCTCGAATAGCGTCCAGCATCGCCTGGTTTGCCAACCTCGTGGCTTCCTGGTCGGCTAGTCGGGTCGCCTGCATCTCAGCCAATGCAGCCAGGATAGGATCCGATTGATCCTCGCTCGTACTCGTGTTCCTCCTTGGTGGCACCATGACTCTGCACAAGTTACACAATGAATGAGTTGATCAGGCCCACGCCATGTGGTCACATATGCATTATCATAACACACACCAGTCAGAGAGAACGCAAAGTAGACACGCAACGAACATCCTAAGTTATTGCAATACATACAGGCTTTTCCCCTAGAAAGTGCTCTGATACCATAAAATGTAACACCCCGTGTTAACCCGGACTGTTAACATACTATCGTATTAAGCCACGCTTAATTAAAATGCGGAATAACTTTTTCTTTAATTCAATTATGACGTCATTAAACTCAACCAACTTGATTACTTAATCAATTTCATAAAAATACTGCCTGTATGTAAATTGCAACAACTAACTGGAATACCTCATAAATAAATATTACATGAGTATCTAAAGCCACAGGACTACAACACGTAGCCTGGGTCAAAATCCTGATACTTTAATTACAACAGCGAATTAAAAGACAATAACAATCATGTGGCATGGACAAACCCCATGCTCACCAAATAAGGCAATAAAGCCCAATCAACAGTCTCAACATAACAATATAAATAAAGCAGAAAACATAGCAGCAGTCAGCATATCATCATATCAACTCAGCTCTGGCCTCCTGCCACCTGAGCCCTCAACATTACCTGATCCAGAAATAAGCGTCCCCAAACGTGGGGTGAGATCTCTAACAAGAAATCTCAGTAAGACAAGGGGTCCTCAAGGAGTTTCCACCCCAAGCTCACTTACATGTGTAATATAAGTTCAAAAACAGTATTTACAATATAAGTTCCAAAACTATGCGATGCAGCAGTTAATCATGCCATGTGTGTTTATCAAATCTACTGGCCAGAGAAATGTAGGAATACGTCTATACCTACATGAGTACATGGACGCTACCTGTACCTCACCCACAGCCTCACCATCTTGTATGTACTACATACTCAGGCTTACCGTATAGGTGGACACCACATGCATCTTATAAAAGCACATTGCGCATAAA
This sequence comes from Gastrolobium villosum, assembly GCA_032173675.1. Classification (NCBI taxonomy): domain Eukaryota; kingdom Viridiplantae; phylum Streptophyta; class Magnoliopsida; order Fabales; family Fabaceae; genus Gastrolobium; species Gastrolobium villosum. The sequence continues at coordinate 15,456 of JAVKPL010006364.1, forward strand.
TAGCTCAACAGCATTTCTAAAATATTAAAGCATGTAACACAGCATGCATAAACCCATCCCCATGGGACATGGTGGAACAACAAAATGGCTAAACCGAGGATACGAAAGCTTACCTTGCAAGCTAGCTATCCAAGCCAAGAGTCCAACCACTCACAAGTCCACAAACAACAGTATCACAATCTGATATGGACCAATAACACATCAATATTCATGCATCACAAGCATACAACTTAAAGACTACGCCTTTCCTTTACGTTTTACGTCTTAAGGCTTCCATTAAAGCCATAAGCCCTTAATCACATGATTCTGACTTAGTTAATTAATTACAGAAGTTCAACTTCCTTAATCTTGGGTCCACAAACACCCAATAGCTTACTGTTCACACAACACGGCTACTGTTCTGTGAAAACCCAGGATATCCGGATATCAGAAGGGACATATCCGGATATGTCATATCCGGATATCACACTGACCATATCCGGATATCACATATCCGGATACACAGTTCCCATATCCGGATATCAATATCCGGATACCATATCCGGATACTGATATCCGGATATCTGTTCGACAAATATCCGGATATCTCACGACAGAATGCAGTTTCTGCATTTCGTGAATATCCAACCCAAAGATCCAACTTTTAACACATGTACACGTTAAAGCATGCATCTTTAATCCATTTTAGGTTCATATACATTATACCCTCTTGTTTACTCATTAAACATGGCCAAGACATCAACTTTAAGCATCAAAACTTAAGATCAAAGGTGAGGGAACTTACCAAAGCTCAAAACAGAGCAAGGTGTGCTCTTGGAGCTCTCCCAAGGTTCCTCAACTCAGGCCACACAAGGGTGCACGAAAATGGTGCACAAGACTTGATCTCCCTACCCAAAGGTTGCTTCTTGGAGCTTCCACTACCAAGGAAACACTCTCAACTCCCACTCACACAACTCAACACTTCAACCAGCCCTCAAGGATACACTCAACAGTGGCTGAGTGTGCAGCAAGCACCACCTCACACCCTCACAACCCACCCTACTATGTGTTTGTAAGAAGAAGAGAGGAAGAATCAAAGAGGAATTGGTCCAAGGCTCAAGAAATGGTGAAGGAGAAGCAATGGACAGTAGCCACCTCCCTTCAGCCACCAAAACCCACGTAGAAAATAATATGGCCTAGGGTTTTGTGCTTAAAGTGTCTATTTATAGGCACAAGGCCACACACGCGCAGTATTAGTCTTAATAGCAAAGTAAAAGATCTTGATCTCAAACTTTAGAATCTAGACCTACACATTTTTCTAAGATTTTTCATATTTTTATTTTATTTTTCGGAGCACCTTTCCGGTACGCGCTTTTCCATAGCCAGTATCAGTTCTGGCATCAGATTACGTTATTTTGACTTGAAACTTGTTTTACAAGTCCTACATAATATTCTAGTAATTATCATGCATTCGTTATAATTTTCCGGGATACTTTTCCGGTACGCATTTATACCGAGTAGCAGAACCGGTATCTGCGCTTTTCTTTCGAAAAGCGACTTTCAGCATTTTTACTCACTCAATATAATTATTTAAGCCCAATATTAATTATTAGGGTCAATTATGGAATTATTTCCTAACTATCATATTTAATTCTCTAATTACCTTAATTAGCGGTGCGGGTTCTTACAATAGTCATATAGTAACAGGGCATAATCATATCCTAACATAACAGTCAAAGCATGCAACATATCATCAGCTCAACTCCGGCCTCATGCCACCATAGGTCTCAACCTCAGGAACACATGTACCTGAAATATGCCTCACACGGGGTGAGATTTCTAACAAGAAACCTTAGTAAGACAAGGGGTCCTAACCTCAGTAAGACTCTTCCTCTCCAAGCTCACTCACAAGTATATAATATGTTCAAAAAGCTAAGTACAATGCATGATCATGTTGAGCAATATAATGATGACAATATATCCAAATGCTCCAAAAGTCATGTACCACAGTTCATATCTCATGTGATGTATGCAAGTGTGGTTCAGCTGGCCAGGGAACAGGATAAGATTTACACACATTTGCGACATATCTAAACATAAGGGTTGCAGCCTTATGCCTTTTGCATACAGAAATACTGCTAATATTTTACATTTTGAAATTATTGTTATATGCCTGTCACACACTAATGTAAAATTAATGCAAAAAATTGAACTTCCAGTGCATAGGTCCAATATATGGCAGGTGGGCTACACAAACCAAATAAACGTTGCCTTCGCCTGAATCACATTCGCCACACAAGTACATAACCAACCAACCAATTGGACATTGCATTATCGATATGAGTTATCAAGTAGACAAATGAAATAATGAAGAATTGTGATTTGTTTGGGCATCAATGAATGTCTTCCTGTACATTTTGACTCCAGTAGTACTTGTCAATTAGTAGGCAATACTACACTATTTCCTAATTTTAGTCATTAGCCATGAGAGAAAGGTAAGGTAAAGTTAAAATTTATTTATTTGTTCAACAGAATCAGAACCTCAAAGTGGAAAATTTCAGTTTCCTATTATTCAATTGTATTGAAAAACTTACACATTTCAATTTATTTACTTTTTTATTTTGTTTCAAATCAGTTTAATGTTTATTTTGTGCACCCGGACCACAAAATGTTTGGTGGAACTGAAGTGAGAGAAAGAGAGAAAAGATTGAGGAGAGGGGAGGGAGAAAAAAGAAAAGAAAAAAATATTAATGCAGGTGTCAAATTTTAAGTGGAAGGACCATGGTGTTCTTGGACCACATTACAAATTTCCCTTCCAAGCATGCCTATCAGCTCTACAACTGAGGATCATCCTACTGCTAATTTTGATAGAAGTCACTACGGCCGAATGATCATCAATATTGTTAAAGACATCAAAATTTCTGCCATATATACCCAAATGTCATTGAAATGCAGAGCCAACAAACTAGGTTAGCTAAACGATTAAATAACCATACCTTTTTACATTATAGAGATCGATTATACAATCTCGTCCCCTCGAGGCTAGAAAGTAATTATTTTTTACAATTTCATCATATATGTCTTGAGTTGGCAAGGTAAAACTTAATGTAAGAATCTCTGCATAATGAGCACCCCGTCTTGGGTCAAGTCAGACCCTCAAGTCGATTGCGGAAGCGAAACAGTAAAATGCAAGAGGAGAGAGATGGAGAAGAACATAGGCAACTTGTTTAACGTGGGAAAACCTTCTCCAATGTGAAGAAGTAAAAACCCACGGGACACTAGTCCAGAATCAAACCTTCCACTATAAGAATAATGGGTTACAACAGTCAAACTTCCCTAGTCTTTCACTAGAGGTACAATCAGATAATCAAGCATCACCTCCAATGCTGATATTCTAACTTCCCTAGAGAGGTCTCATTCAAACTTTCTCCTAGAGATATTCAGTCAGGTTCTTTCTCTCATGGAGGATTTCATCGCCTCACTTTGTTGATCTCATCTCTTCCTCTATTTATAGATGGCTAGGAGGGATATCTTCAATGATCTAGATTCTTCTCCATTTAATGAGGAGGATTTCAATACAACTCTTTGTTCTCCCATGAAGTCCTTTTATTTTCCCATGAAGCCTTGTCATTCTTCTATTGGAATTTGTATCTAACTAAGTAGAAATAATCCAACACCCTGAAATAATGTGAAGGATATGAATTGCCAGAAAAAATGCAGTGTACCCTTAAATATGGTTTGACTGCACAATAATTTTTAAAATGAATTTAGGTGCATGAACTCACCTGCAAACATGTGTATTCAGATGTTTGAAGGTTGTATATATGAAGGTTTCCTTTGCAATCACCGACAGCGAGACACTTTCCATCTGAACTAACAGTAACTGATCGAAAGTCTTGACTGGTAAGATCTGCCTTAACTGCATCACGTTCAAAAGTCCCAGCACTAATTGCAGCAATGAACATGAAGATTACATCACTTGAGAAATAGATAACTTAAGAATTTAATTGAGAAGCTTTGTCCACAATTTTTAGTTACCTAAACATGAAGAACCCAATAGTTCAGTCTTCAACTGTTCAACATCTTTTGAAAAATTAGATTGCAAAGCAATATCCCATAGCCTAATTGTACCATCAGCAGAGCATGTTGCAAAAGAAATACCCTCCGAAGAACCTCTAGCAGTGCATGCAAGAGATGGATCATGCATCTTTTCACAACATAGATTCTTGATATCACATATGCACTAGGAATGTGAAACTAGCACAAAACACTTTAGTGCCGGGAATATAAGGCCATATTTTTTAAGCATTAACCACTAACAAATTTATACGTTATCTTATGACCTAGAAAATACCGAGTAAAAAAAAAAAGCTAACTGCATCATCCACTAATTTGCAAGAAAAAAACTTAATCTATCATGAATGGGTAACCAGATTTATCAAGCATGATACAATGACAACATACCAAAGAAATCATTTACCTGATTCATATCATGAATGTCCTAGATGTAGGGACTATGATCTCCGTAAATAACCACTATAAGGTAAAAATAGATAATATATCAACGCACAATGCAAGATTGTAAAATACAATTACCAAAACATGTTGAAGATGTCACTCACCAAGCTTGTCGAAGACTCAAAATTGTGCGACTGCATCACGCATGGCAAGCATGATGCACCCCAGGAGCTGACTCGCTTGGATTGGGCTTTTTCATTATTTATTTAATAATGCCGAAGCAGTAACCAATTGGCTAAACAGAAAGAAGAACGAAACAAGGATGGCAAGAAAATACTATTTCTCTTTTCTTAATTTTATTTAACCAAAAATAACCTAATAACAATAGGTTCTCCAAGCCTTAAATAGGTAAAAATAAAATAACAAAAAAGTAAATAACTATAATCATGCACAATTAAAGAAGATAACGTACAATCAACGCACACTCGTACATAATCTAAAATAACAACAATGAAATAACTAGCAATTATTAAAATTCCCTAAATAAAGAAATAAATAATGGAAAAACTCAATCCAAGCGAGTCAGTTCGGGTGCATCAAATCAACTGATGAAAATCCTGTTCAGGAACAACGGAGTGGCAAATAGTATTGTTTTCTTCACAAAATTTTTTGGCCTTTGAATATAATATATATGCTGCCCACGTATTCTAGAGACATGGAGGTAAATAATTGGACTGTTTCAATATTGCAGGCACAAGCAATTAGCTTTCCCCATATAGATAATGCAAAAGCTTTTTGTACCTGAAAAGACAATTTGAGAATTGTAAGAATTTATGAAGAACTAACAGCCTAACACTAACTCTTAATCAAATTTAAACTAGTACAGTTCATAATGGTATGATCAATTCTACTTTATGAGTTTGTCATCTTAGAAACTAGAAACATTATAAGAATGTTCCAGCTCGCACATCTACTTCTACATGGGAAAACTATTTTAAGTCTTTACAAGTCAGTTATAACTTAATGTTTCATCCATCAACATTTCCTCTTTGGAAAGATACCTATGTCATGCTTAGATATATTACGAAAATGATAAATAGCTGGACATACCTTCAAGGCCACAGACTTTTAGACTGACAAACCATAATGAATAAGGTACAAAATCTCAACCATACAAAAAAAAAATCAAACTTAGACTCGCTCTGAACTGAACCGAACCTGAATCAGTCAATGCATATATGGGAAAGCAATCACCAGCTTGTTTACAATTATCATAATTGCTTCTGCTGCACACAGAAAAAGCAATAGATGTAAAAGAGCTTCCTTTATGAATAGAAATATTGGCAGGCTTTTCATGTATTGCTAATGAGCAAGAAGCAGTGAGTAATAAAATTCAAGACAAGCAGCATATAGATTCCTAAGGTGTAACCAACCATTGGGTGAGAGACAGATGCATGCAACTCCATATAGATGACCTTTCAATTCGGAGGTAATGGCCAAAGTAGAAGAGTCCCATACTAGTACAGAGGACTGGCTCCCTGCCTGCAAATCCTAGTTAGATTCTAGTAAAAATTGTAAGAAATGAAGCCATTATATGTTATTCATTTATTCTCAATCTTTTCCATATCCATACTAGTACTGAATGAGGAATGATCCTTTCATGCATGAATTAAGTTCATTTACTGATGCCATAACCGTGAACATGATATCCTTACTATCGTACCTCAACTTTTTGAAAAAATTAACAAAGAAATCAATGATTACAACAACCATTTGTTATTTGTGCTACAATACTAATAGTTTGTTTAAATATGCATAACTAATTTGGTAAAAATTAATAAATCATAAAGCATTAACTATTGAATAGGGATATAGTTACCTAAAAGAAGTACAGAATAAAAGAAAAGGACATTAAGCATGAAAGAATCTCACCGAAACTAAATGGTTGAAGTCAGGCAAGAACTTTCTCTTCGTCTCAGGTAGATCGATCTTCTCAATTGAAAGATCCCCTATATCGATAATACACATTCCAGTTGACCGAGCCTAATTCGAATTGTTTTGTTCCGAAGCAAAGAGATCCACGGGACGGTTTGTCCTATTCAGATATTCACGACCAAGAAGTACTGAATTCTCTTTCTTTTCGACACCAATAACAATTTCACCATGCCCCGTGGCCTTTGCGACCATCTCTCCGGTGATGAAGTCATATATGCAAATGGATTTGTTAGGGAATGAGCAGACCACATAAGTACAGCTTGGATCATAAAATTTATAGGTTCTCCATAAATTTTTTGATTGTACGACCTAATTAGTTTCTGAGCAGCCATGTCAAACATCTTTATCTTTCATCCTATGAGTATGACAATGAAATTAGAAACTCAAAGCTCAGAATAAGTGAATTATGAGTGATAAACTTATCAAATTGACACATGCACAGAACGACTAGGACTAAATTGTTTTAGAATGTACTTGGGAGGTCTTCCACATCCATGTCATAAACGGTTCCACATCATGAAGCCCTTTGACGATGTTGCTGCAAAATTTTATAACCATTATATGCTATCACTAGATCATGATGCACCAAGAAACTGTATGAAAGAAGGATTATGTTAATCATATAGGAAATCATTCAGTGCCATAAAAATAATATTGGGTTCACTGGTTATTGTATTAAATAAGCACATAATCATCAAATGGAAAAACTTACCAAAAATGGACTTAATCTAAATAAATTTATCGACACTTCCATGCAAAACATAGGCAACTTAAAACTGCAGATTTTATGGGGCCTCTACCTGGCATCTATGAAAATTGGTCCATAGAGAACAATGTTCTGAACTAGCTCGGAATTAATGAATGGTTCAAAAGGGTTTTCTTTCAAGTAACAAATCAGGATCAAAACAAAAGTGATAGTTTATATTTGTTTGAGTGCATAAATTCACTTTTCATTTTCTGCCTTTCTCACCTTGATTTTTTAAGGTGCTGGGACTGTTTTTAGAGCAATTCAGAGAAACTGAAAATTACAATATGAAATTTTCATACAGAAATAGTGCTAAAAGTTTACATATTGAAATTAGGGGCAGGTTACGTTTACAACTTTTTTTTGTTTACAACTCTTACAACCTCAATTATGTTCTCTCGGGAGAACATTATTGAAGAGTGTTCTCCCGGGAGAAAATAGTTGAGGTTGCAAGAGTTGTAAACAAAAAAAGTTATAAACGTAACCGTTTTCTTGAAATTATTGCTATATAACTATCACATACTACTATTGTAAAATTAATGCAAAAATTTGAACTTCGAGTGCATTGGTCCAATATTTGGCAGTAGTTGGGCGACACAAACAAATTAAGAGTTGCCTTCGCCTGAATCACATTTGCCACACAAGTACATAACCAACCAACCAATTGGCCATTGCATTATTGATAAGAGTCATCCACTAGACAAAAAAATAATAATGAAGAATTGTAATTTGTTTTGGCATCAATTAATGCCTTTCCTCTACATTTTGACTCCAGTAGTACTCGTAAATTGGTAGGCAATACTAAGCAAAATCTCCTAATTGTAGTCATTAGCCATAAGAGAATGGAAAGATAAAGTTGAAATTTATTTTAATAATTTTTTCTAAACAGAATCAGAACCTTAAAAGTGAAAAATTTCAGTTTCCTATAATTAAATTGTTTAGAAAAACTTGCACATTCCAATTTATTTACTTTTTTATTTTGTTTCCAATTAGTTTAAGGGTTTTCATTTCCTCCTTTAACATAACACAACAAACTTTCCTACACACACAACATTTTGTGGGGCCCACACATTTTAAAACAAAAAAAGAAAAAAAAATATGGCACGCAAAACGAATCTCTATAACATTACACAATCACTTTTCCTACAACATAATAAACATAAAACCCTTAGTTTAATTATTGTTACGCCAAACCTTTACAAGCATAACTATCAGCGCTACAATGAGGATCCTGCTACTATTGCTGCTAATTTTGATAGAAGTCACGGTGACCGAATGATCATCAATACTGTTAATGAGATCAAAATTTCTGCCAAATACACCCAAAAAGAGTCATTGAAGTGCATAACCAACCAACTGGGTTAGCCTAAAAAATTAAATTACCACACCTTTTCACATCATAGAGATGGATTATGCAATCTCGTCCCCATGAGGCAAGAAAGTAACTGTTTTTTACAATTTCCTCATATATGTCTTGGGTGGACAAGGTAAAGCTTAATGCAAGAATCTCTGCATCATGAGCATCCTGAAATAATGTGAAGGATATATATAAATTGCCATAAAAAAAGGCAGTGTGCCCTTAAATATGGTTTAACTCCACAATAATTTTTAAAATGAATTCAGTGCCTGAACTCACCTGAAAACATGTGTAATCCAATGTTTGAAGGTTGTATATGTGAAGGTTTCCATTGCAATCACTAGTAGCAAGATACTTTCCATCTGAACTAACAGCAAGTGATCGATACTCTTGACTGGTAAGATCTGCCTTAACTGCATCACGTTCAAAAGTCCCAACACTTAATGCAACAATAGACACTAAGAACACAACACGTGAGAAGTAGATAACTAAAGAAGTGAATTGAGGAGCTTTGTCCATAATCTTGAGTTACCTTAACAAAATAGAGAAGAACATGCGATTTTAAGTGAATTTGGTAACTACAAACTTTCGGCTATATTTCTATGACAATCTGGAACTAATCCACGGAAGATCACTTTGACAATACAAGCTCCTTAACAACCTGCTCCATGGTAGGGCGAGCGCGTGGGCTTTCATTCAAGCAAGCAATTGCTATCCTTGCAATTGATAATACATCCTTCATAGTAGGATTCACAGGATGAGGGAGACGTTGATCCAACTTATCCACCAATGACATATTATCAATTGTTGAGGCCACAATAATCCATGAAGAAGACATGACATCACTCGGGTGCTTTCCAAAAAGTATTTCCAATGTTAATACTCCAAAACTATACACATCACATTTTTCGTTTACTTCCATTGTGTATGCAAATTCTGTACCAAATTAAAGAGTTATCATGTACAAAACAGTAATCCAGAAACAAACATGATATATGTAGATAATAATTAAAAAGTCGTGTTAACAAATGACTACCAAAGACAAGCTACAAGATTACTATATCCTTAATTCGTTCACAAAGAGAGGGAATTAACCTGGAGCAGCATAGCCAAAGGTTCCTGCAAATGAGGTCCAATTGGTTGAATTAGGATTGAGGAGCTTAGCTGTTCCAAAGTCAGAGACATGACCCACATATTCCAAATCCAAAAGAACATTCTTGCTTGATATATCTCGATGAACAATTGGAGGCGAGCAGTCATGGTGCATATAGCATAAAGCATTAGCTACGTCTTTAACCACATTCACCCTCCTATTCCAATCAAATTCGGTTGCTTGTTCATCATTTTTCAAAATCATCTCCATACTACCCTTCTCCAAGAACTCATAAACCAGAAATGAGTATCGTAAATGTGAACAAAACCCATATAACTTGACAATGTTACGATGTCGAGTTTCTAGCAAAGCTTGGATCTCACTTATGAAAGCTTTTAGATTGGAGATTTCTTCATTTGGTGCTGAATGGAGTTTCTTCACAGCAACAACTTGACCCGTGGGCAACTCTGCTTTGTAAACACTTGCATGCCCTCCAACCCCAATGAGATGTTTGTTGTCAAAATCTTCTGTGGCTTCAATAATGTTCTCATACACCATTTTTCCATCAAAACTCCATATTGCAAATAGATTTTGAGCTTGAGATTCTGCAGCCTGGTTTTCTTTTATGCTTGAAGATCGACAGAGATGATACAAGACTCCAATAACAAAGAGTACTAGCAGTAGAATGCC
>JAVKPL010006365.1:0-26139 GCA_032173675.1 Gastrolobium villosum
TGCGAAATGTAGAACTGCATTTTGTTGCGAAATATCCGAATATGATATCCGAATATTGATATCCGGATATGGGTTCTTGTGATATCCGCATATGGATATCCGGATATGGCCCCAACATATATCCGGATATTCTGGGAATTTAGAGGTAGAAACTGTAGTGTTCATACATAACTGTATTTGGGGTTTGGGGACTCTAGATTGGATAAGTTAAACCTCTGTTATAATTAACTAAATCATAATCTAAGTGATTAAGGTAAGGGTGTCAATATGGGTTTTGACACGCGGGTCGACCCGCGACACGACACGAAAATTCGTGTTCGGGTTGACTCGCAAAAAAATTCGTGTCGTGTTCGTGTTGGGAAAATGACACGTGAAAAATTCGTGTCGTGTTCGTGTTGATGTATTCGTGTTCGTGTTGACCCGTATTTTTTTAATCATTTTTTTAATTTATTTTTTATTTTTTTAATTTGGATCGAATTTTTTTAATTTTTTTTTGTCAATTACCGTTTTGACCCCTATTTTGCGTGTTATTCGTGTCGTGTCGTGTCAACCCGCAAAAAATTCGTGTCATGTTAGTGTTGAAGATTTTGAAACGAATAAAAATTCGTGTTGCTTTCGTGTTTATGTGTTCGTGTCGTGTCAAATTCGTGTCTTGTTGAATTTGTGTCGTGTCAACCTATTTTGACACCCCTAGATTAAGGGCTTAAGGCTTTGTGAGAAGCCTAAAGACATGAAACGTAAAATGAAAGCGTTGTCTTTATGTTGTATGCTTATAGATCATGATTGTTGATATGATTGTTGGTATAAACAGACTGTGAGAGTGTTGTTTGTGGACCTTGAGCTTGGTTGGACTCTTATTTGGATAGTTAGTTTGCGAGGTAAGCTTTCGTGTCCTCGGTTTAACCATTGTTGGTTCCACCATACCCCATGGGGGGATGGTTTATATGCATGATGTGCTTTCATGTATTGATTTTGAAATGTTGTTGAGCTGTTATGTGCAAATCCCTTATGATATGTATGTGATGTTTCGCCTAGACGGTAAGCCCGAGTATGTAGCATCATACAATATGGTGATCATGTGGGCAGGTACGGCATTGGCATGTACTACTGTGGGTCGTAGACGTATGTAAATCCTGCATTTTTCTGGCTAGTAGAATAGTTGACACACATGACAAGATTATATGCTGCATTGCACGAATTTTGGAACTTATATTGTCAAACTGCTTTTGAACTTATATTGCACATGTAAGTGAGCTTGGGGTGGAGAAATCCTTGAGGACCCCTTGTCTTACTAAGATTTCCCTTTAGAGATCTCACCCCACGTTTGGGGCACATTTTCAGGTTCAGGTAGTACTGGGGTTGAGACCTCGGGCGGCAAGAGGCCAGAACTTAGTTGATTGATGTTTACCTACTTATGCTGATTATGCTTTGATGCTGAATTATGTCTATTGCTATTATGTTATTAGCTTCATTTTATGGATTATTGAGCTGAGACTCTATTGACTATGTTGCCTTATTTGGTGAGCATAGGGATTGTCCATGCCACATTGATTATGTTTTGTTTACCTTGAGTTGTTATGTATAATGAACCAGGATATTCTCTGGACTACATGTTGTAGATTTATGAGTAGATACATATCTATATTATGAGGTATTTCAGTTAGTTGTTGATTTGCAATTACATACAGGCAATGTTTTGAAAAAAGATTTAATAATCAACTTGGTAAATGATAATGACGTCACAATTGAAAAGAAAAAGATATTCCGCATTTTTAATTAAGCATTGCTTAATACGATGACATGATAACAAACCGGGTATACACGGGGTGTTACATTATATGGTATCAGAGCACTTTCTAGGGAAAAGCCTGTATGTATTGCAATAACTTAGGATGTTTTGCTGTGTTTCTGTCTTATGTGTTCTCTCTGTTGGGTTTTGCTATAATGATGCATATGTGACCACCTTGCGTGGGACTGATCAACTCATTCTTTGTATAACTTGTGTAGAGTCATGGTATTACCTAGGAGGAACCGGGAGACGAATGAGGGTCAACCCGACCCTGTTCTGACTGCACTAGCTGAGATGCAGGCGGCTAGACTAGCCGATCAGGAGCCCCCAATATTGGCCAACCTGGCGATGATGGACGTCGTTCGAGAGGCAAACTCGGTGCAGAAGTCCCCAGCTTCTCTCCCATCCATTTTTTGTCTTGTCTCATCTGCATCCATTCTCTCTATAAATGAGAGTTAATACCCAAATTCAATTCCTCTCTATCCAATACTTTTGTTTTCCAAATTTATCCTCCCAAGCCATTTTCTTTCACAACAGAGCATGGAAGACCCCTTGAGTTCCATATTCAATTATCAAGAGGTGGGGTTATCTTGCTCTCTACCATCCTTCACTGCATATAATTACTCTTATTTCTTAAGCTGTCTAAGTATTTGTTTCATTACTTTCATATGTGAGGATTTAGTTGTCTTCTTTATTCATTGACTTTTTTTTTCCTTGTTTGCTTTTTTGCAGGGAGGTGAGAACTTGAGGCAAAAGCTTCTACATACCACGCTCGAACTTGAGACAATGAGGAACTTGAAGATGGAATTGCTCAATCTGCTTAAGAAGGCTTACAAAGAGAGAGAGAGACGAAGCAAGAGAACAACACCAGAAACTAATGACCAAGATAGTATCTTCAACAACGTCAAAGGAGTTGAAAAACACAATAGTTGAAATCCAACAGGAAAACCTTTTAATGCTTCCAACAGTTAAAGCAAATTCGAGCATTACAGAATCCAACAACAGTTTATCACGTCACCTCTCCTATTGATTCCTTTTTTGATGGAGTGTCTTCTCCATAGTCTTCAAACATCAAGGTTGTTGAATCCCATAACATGGGTTATATAAACCACCAGCCTTTTGTTCTTCAAGACTTCAGTGCTGAAAAGCCTATGTCTGATATTGCAGATGCAGTGATTGAATGCATTGCAAAAGAGAAAGTGTTGCCACAAAATGGAAAACTCCTTCAAGCTGTAATGGATGCTGGTCCATTGCTTCAGACGCTGCTTCTTGCAGGACCACTTCCTACATGGCGAAATCCACCTCCTTTGCAAGAAATCAAAGACTTTGATACCACTGGCTCTGGGATTGAGCTGAATACTTTTCCAAATACATGGAATTCGTTTCAGAAGAAACCAACACTTGCATCCTCACAGTCTTTGGATCCTTATGTCCTCAACTTTGCTGCTATCACCTCTGCTTCAAATGCTAGTGTCAAGAACCACTCAGCATCAAGGAATCGAAAAAGGCATCGATATTTATGATCAAATTTCCTCCCCCCTTTGATTATGTTCCAGTTTGAGGTTTGAGTCCTTTCAGTCAATTCAAAAATTGCAACTCTCAGGATTAAAAAACACTACTTTTAGATAGGTGAAATCCTGAAGTCTAGTGAAGATGTTACTTGATCAACAGCTCTTTAGGAAATTTCCTTCTTTTTTTTTTCCCTTCTCTCTTTCTGTAAATGGCAATGGCATCCCTGGTTTTGATAAAGTATAAGAGTATGAGAGCTTCCTTCTCAGTTCCCATTCATATTTTTCTAAATAAAACTTAATTTTTTTATTTTTGGTACATTGCCGGGAGGTATCCCCATTCAACCTTCTCCGTGTACGGCTCGTTTGGCCCCCATTGTGACAAGATTTTTGGCTTATCCTCTGCCTCGGAGTACGGCTCATTTGGGCCCCATTGTGACAATGGGTGCACTAAGCTTCGCAAGCGGAGAAAGGACGAGACTAATCTCCAAACCGAAGATTTTTGGCTTATCCTCTGGCCCCCAAATTTTTTCTAAGAAACTGTTTGAGGCAGGGTTTGATCCCTGCACCAAGCAATCCCTTGAGAGCTGAGCTGCCAACTGAGCTACCCTTCGGGTTTAAAACTTAACTTTTAAATCATGACAAAATTAGACTTCTGCATAACACTTACAAGCACAACCGTGTAAGAAATATAATAAAATCATTCTTAAACATTTACATAACATCTTAGTGTATATTTGAATTACAATTTACATAATTGACTTTAAACATATTTTATTTTGCAAACTTCATTTTGATCTAAAGTCACTAGCGCGAAATATTTTATATTATCACAATTATATAAAAAAAGAACTTAAAGAATATCCTCAAGAAAAAAATTGACAAGAAGAATGACAAACTTAGAAGTAAAGACAACAAAAGAATATATAATGTCACAATTTTTGCTCCGTATTAAAATTTAGGGATATTTATGTAATTTTAAAAAATATAAATGTAGGTAATAGTTTTTGGGTTTTCATTTTATCCTTTAACATAACACAACAAAATTTCCTACACACACAACATTTTGTGGGGCCCACATATTTTAAAACAAAAAAAAAGTAAAAAATATGGCACGCATAACAAATCTCTATAACATTACACAATCACTTTTCCTACAACATAATAAACATAAAACCCATAGTTTTTTTAAGGAAAAAGTGTTTGTCATTTTAAATGACAGAACTTATCTAATTTCGCTCTCACAAAGAGATGAGACTCATATCTTTATTTATTTTTTGTCCACACTCTTCCCCTTTATCAATTGCTTTCTCTCACTTAAAATGACACAACTTTTATCCTTTAAAATGATAGACATTTTTTCCTCTCTTTTTTTAATTATACTTTCATAGGTACGTGTAAGAAAAACCTCGTTACTGTGGGTAGGAATGTCTAAAAGATTCTCATAAAAAAGGTCTTTTAAAAAATGAGGAAGCAAGAGAAATAAAAAATAAAATAGAGCTTGTTTAAACTGTTAGTTTTTATTTCAATTACACCAACCACTCAATATTTATTAATAAATTAAAGGGAAAAGATTATTTTGTTTTGAATAACTTACTCCTATATATTTTTTAATTATTTACCTCTCTATTATATTTTCTATCCAAACATTTTTTTATACTGTTAGAAAATTAACTAATATACATATTTTAGCTGAATAAAAAAATAAAGTGAAGACAAAAAAAAGATCAAATATCTTGAAAACTTATAACACTGACATAAAAGACTGAAAGTAAAAAAATAAATAAAAAAAGATCAAATATATCTAAGTCAAAAAGAACAAAATAAATTAAGGAAAAAAGAAGAAGAAAAAATAACACCAAATATGATAGAAACTTATAACAATAAAAGAAAAGATTAAAAGTAAAAAAAAAATGAAAAGAACTTGATTAAAAAATAAAAAAATATATTGAAGTCAAAAAAGAAAAAAAAAGACAAAATATGTCTATATAAAAAAGATATACTGAGAAAACAATAGAATAAAAAAATAAAATATTTTGAAAATTCATAACACTGATTTCTTTTCTTTTTTCTTATATATGTTTTGTCCCTTCCTTTGAATTAATCCATGATTACAGTAACGTTTCTATTTTTCTGTTGAAATTTGAAATCGAATTAATTTATCTCTTTCTTCTTCTTATCTTCTTTTTCACCTTTAAGTGGGGAAATGATGTCTGTTCTCCTTATGTTATGCCCAACAACAGGCATACCTGATCCCATAACATAGGGCATCTGGATTTCTTTCTTCTTGACACAAATTTTCAATTTTTTATGTAAATATTCATAACAATGGCGGCTGGGTTTGATGAATTGAGAAAAAAGCTTGCACCTTTTGTTGATGATGAAGCATCATTGAAGAGAGATAAAGGGGAGGAGAGAGAAAGAGTAAGAGACAATGAGAGAGAGAAAGGAGTAAAGAATTTATTTTATATAATAAATCTCCATCGTTAGATGATATTGTAATCTAACGGTATTGAAAGAGGTAGGTAAAGGTAGATAAAATAAGAGTAGGCAGAATAACCTATCATACACACCTACTCATTTCCAATTCATGCTGCAAAAAATACCTCTCTTCCATTTCTTCCTCCTTTTATTCTTTTGGTTATAAAACACAAAATATCGGACAAAAATAGGTGCTAACACTTACATGCTTACATCCCTATGAATTTTTTTTTAATCCAAATTCATCCTTAACATTGTTATAAACTTAACAAATATATCTATTTTATCCTTCATGCAAGAAAAAAAATTAAGTGATGACAAAAAAGGACCAAATATGTGAAAACTTATAACATTTACAGAAAATACTAAAAAAAAAAGAATAAAGATCCAATATGCCTAAATCAAAAAGAAAAAAAAATTAAGGACTATAAAATAAAAGAAAAAATAAGATCAAATATGTTAAAAACTACAAAAATACTAAAACTATAAAAGAAGAAGATCTAAATAAAAAAAGAAAACAGATTGAAGACAAAAATAAAAGATATAGAAGAATAAATAAAATAAAATAAAATAAAAAAGAAGAAGATCTATATAAATTTCTTAATTATTTACCTCTCTATAATATTTTCTATCCAAACATTTTCTTAACACTGTTCGAAAATTAACTAATATACATATTTTACCCTTCTTTGAATAAAAAAAATAAAGTGAAGACAAAAAAAGACAAAAGTTGACAAAAAAAGGGTAAAGTGTATGTCATTTTAAAGGATGTAAAGTTGTGTCATTTTAAGAGAGAGAAAGAGATAGATAAAAGAGGAAAGAGAGTTGACTAAAAAATAAAGGTGTGGGTCTCACCTCTTTGTGAGAGTGAAAGGATATAAGTTGTGTCATTTAAAAGGATAAACACTTTTCTTATAAAAAAATCAATAGAATCAATTGTATGGATTTTGATAATAAGATTAATTTAAAATAAATTAAAAATTTATATACACATTTACGCATACTCATATATATATATATATATATATATATATATATATATATATATATATATATATATATATATATATAGGATAGGATCAATTTACACCGGTGTAAGATTAATAAATCTTACACTAAATCTTAACCGTTGATTTCCGTGCATCTAATGGTTGAGATTTATTGGGAATTAAAAATTAATTAATGAGTTACACCTAATAAATCTTAACCGTTAGATGCAGAAAATCAATGGTTAAGATTTGGTGTAAGACTTCTAACTCTTACACTGGTGTGAAGACTGAGGATAAAAATATTTATTTTTAAGACTAAATAATCATGATATTTCAACATAAAAGAAGAATCACCAAACAAGTGAAAGTCAAGACTAATAAAATATAAATATATTTGATAGTCAACTTTTAAAATGACAAGTATGTTACAATTCAAAATTGACATAGATAAATCATGCAAGGAGAACAACAATAATGCAACTCAAGCACTGAAAATATCCACTAACCAACCAATTTACAAAAGGATTTTCCAATAATGCAACTGATCAGCACTGAAAATGACAAGTATGGATTTTCTAATATCCACTGTCTTTATATTATGCTATCACTGTCTTCAAATTATGCTATCACTGTCCTCATCTGATGATTTCACTGTCTTCATCTTATGCTGTCACTATCTTCATCTGATGCTTTCACTTTCTTCATCTGATGCTTTCACTGTCTTCATCTGATGCTATCACTGTCTTCATCTGACGCTATCACTGTCTTCATCTGACGCTATCACTGTCTTCATCTGACGCTATCACTGTCTTCATCTGACGCTATCACTGTCTTCATATTATGCTTTCACTGTCTTCATATTATGCTATCACTGTCTTCATTTTTATGCTATCACTGTCTTCATATTATGCTATCACTGTCTTCATATTCATGCTATCACTGTCTTCATCTGATGCTATCACTGTCTTCATCTGATGCTATCACTGTCTTCATCTGATGCTATCACTGTCTTCATCTGATGCTTTCACTGTCTTCATCTGATGCTTTCACTGTCTTCATATGATGCTTTCACTGTCTTCATCTGATGCTTTCACTGTCTTCATCTGATCCTTTCACTGTCTTCATCACTGTTTTCATCTGATGCTTTCATTGTCTTCATCTGATGCTTTCACTGTCTTCATCTGATGCTATCACTGTCTTCATCTGATGCTATCACTGTCTTCATCTGATGCTTTCACTGTCTTCATCTGATGCTTTCACTGTCTTCATCTGATGTTATCACTGTCTTCATCTGACGCTATCACTGTCTTCATCTGACGCTATCACTGTCTTCATCTGATCCTTTCACTGTCTTCATCTGATGCTTTCACTGTCTTCATCT
Organism: Gastrolobium villosum; assembly: GCA_032173675.1. NCBI lineage: Eukaryota > Viridiplantae > Streptophyta > Magnoliopsida > Fabales > Fabaceae > Gastrolobium > Gastrolobium villosum. The sequence goes on from JAVKPL010006365.1 coordinate 8,149, forward strand.
GATGCTTTCACTGTCTTCATCTGATGCTTTCACTGTCTTCATCTGATGCTTTCACTGTCTTCATCTGATCCTTTCACTGTCTTCATCTGATCCTTTCACTGTCTTCATCTGATGCTTTCACTGTCTTCATCTGATGCTTTCACTGTCTTCATCTGATGCTTTCACTGTCTTCATCTGATGCTTTCACTGTCTTCATCTGATGCTTTCACTGTCTTCATCTGACGCTATCACTGTCTTCATCTGATGCTATCACTGTCTTCATCTGATGCTATCACTGTCTTCATCTGATGCTATCACTGTCTTCATCTGACGCTATCCCTGTCTTCATATTATATCACTGTCTTCATCTGATGCTATCACTGTCTTCATATTATGCTATCACTGTCTTCATCTTATGCTATCACTGTCTTCATATTATGCTATCACTGTCTTCATATTATGCTTTCACTGTCTTCATATTATGCTATCACTGTCTTCATCTGATGCTATCACTGTCTTCATCTGATGCTATCACTGTCTTCATCTGATGCTTTCACTGTCTTCATCTGATGCTTTCACTGTCTTCATCTGACTCTATCACTGTCTTCATCTGACGCTATCACTGTCTTCATCTGACGATATCACTGTCTTCATCTGACGCTATCACTGTCTTCATCTGACGCTATCACTGTCTTCATCTGACGCTATCACTGTCTTCATCTGATGCTTTCACTGTCTTCATCTGATGCTATCACTGTCTTCATCTGATGCTTTCACTGTCTTCATCTGATGCTATCACTGTCTTCATCTGATGCTATCACTGTCTTCATCTGATGCTATCACTGTCTTCATCTGATGCTATCACTGTCTTCATCTGATGCTATCACTGTCTTCATCTGATGCTATCACTGTCTTCATCTGATGCTATCACTGTCTTCATCTGATGCTATCACTGTCTTCATCTGATGCTATCACTGTCTTCATCTGATGCTATCACTGTCTTCATCTGATGCTATCACTGTCTTCATCTGATGCTATCACTGTCTTCATCTGATGCTATCACTGTCTTCATCTGATGCTATCACTGTCTTCATCTGATGCTATCACTGTCTTCATCTGATGCTATCACTGTCTTCATATTATGCTATCATCTTCATCTGACGTATCACTGTCTTCATATTATGCTATCACTGTCTTCATCTGATGCTATCACTGTCTTCATCTGATGCTATCACTGTCTTTATCTGATGCTATCACTGCCTTCATCTGATTCTATCATTGTCTTCATCTGATGCTTTCACTGTCTTCATCTGATGCTATCATCACTGTCTTCACTGTCTTCATCTGATGCTATCACTGTCTTCATCTGATGCTATCACTGTCTTCATCTGATGCTATCACTGTCTTCATCTGACGCTATCACTGTCTTCATCTGATGCTATCACTGTCTTCATCTATGCTATCACTGTCTTCATATATGCTATCACTGTCTTCATCTATGCTATCACTGTCTTCATCTTATGCTATCACTGTCTTCATCTGATGCTTTCACTGTCTTCATATTATGCTATCACTGTCTTCATCTGATGCTATCACTGTCTTCATCTGATGATATCACTGTCTTCATCTGAATCTATCACTGTCTTCATCTGATGCTATCACTGTCTTCATCTGATGCTATCACTGTCTTCATCTGATGCTATCACTGTCTTCATCTGATGCTATCACTGTCTTCATCTGATGCTATCACTGTCTTCATCTGATGCTATCACTGTCTTCATCATGATGCTATCACTGTCTTCATCTGATGCTATCACTGTCTTCATCTGATGCTATCACTGTCTTCATCTGATGCTATCACTGTCTTCATCTGATGCTTTCACTGTCTTCATCTGATGCTATCACTGTCTTCATCTGATGCTATCACTGTCTTCATCTGACGCTATCACTGTCTTCATCTGACGATATCACTGTCTTCATCTGACGCTATCACTGTCTTCGTCTGACGCTATCACTGTCTTCATCTTATGCTATCACTGTCTTCATCTGATGCTTTCAATGTCTTCATCTGATACTTTCACTGTCTTCATCTGATGCTATCACTGTCTTCGTATGATGTTTTCACTGCATTCATCTGATGTTTTCACTGTCTTCATCTGACGCTATAACTGTCTTCATCTGATGCTATCACTGTCTTCATCTGATGCTGTCACTGTCTTCATCTGATGTTATCACTGTCTTCATCTGATTCTTTCACTGTCTTCATCTGATTCTTTCACTGTCTTCATCTGATGCTTTCACTGTCTTCATCTGATGCTATCACTGTCTTCATCTGATGCTATCACTGTCTTCATCTGATGCTATCACTGTCTTCATCTGATGCTATCACTGTCTTCATCTGATGCTATCACTGTCTTCATCTGATGCTATCACTGTCTTCATCTGATGCTATCACTGTCTTCATCTGATGCTATCACTGTCTTCATCTGATGCTATCACTGTCTTCATCTGATGCTATCACTGTCTTCATCTGATGCTATCACTGTCTTCATCTGATGCTACTGTCTTCATCTGATGCTTTCACTGTCTTCATCTGATGCTATCACTGTCTTCATCTGATGCTATCACTGTCTTCATCTGATGCTATCACTGTCTTCATCTGATGCTATCACTGTCTTCATCTGATGCTATCACTGTCTTCATCTGATGCTATCACTGTCTTCATCTGATGCTATCACTGTCTTCATGCTATCATGCTGATGCTTTCACTGTCTTCATCTGATTCTTTCACTGTCTTCATCTGATGCTTTCACTGTCTTCATCTATCACTGTCTTCATCTGACGCTATCACTGTCTTCATCTGACGCTATCACTGTCTTCATCTGACGCTATCACTGTCTTCATCTGATGCTATCACTGTCTTCATATTATGCCATCACTGTCTTCATATTATGCTATCACTGTCTTCATATTATGCTATCACTGTCTTCATCTGATGCTTTCACTGTCTTCATCTGATGCTATCACTGTCTTCATCTGATGCTATCACTGTCTTCATCTGATGCTATCACTGTCTTCATCTGATCTTCATCTGATGCTATCACTGTCTTCATCTGATGCTATCACTGTCTTCATCTGATGCTATCACTGTCTTCATCTGATGCTATCACTGTCTTCATCTGATGCTATCACTGTCTTCATCTGATGCTATCACTGTCTTCATCTGATGCTTTCACTGTCTTCATCTGATGCTATCACTGTCTTCATCTGATGCTATCACTGTCTTCATCTGATGCTATCACTGTCTTCATCTGATGCTATCACTGTCTTCATCTGATGCTATCACTGTCTTCATCTGATGCTTTCACTGTCTTCACTGATCTTCATCTGATGCTATCACTGTCTTTATCAGATGCTATCACTGTCTTCATCTGATGTTATCCTGTCTTCATCTGATGCTATCACTGTCTTCATCTGATGCTATCACTGTCTTCATCTGATGCTTTCACTGTCTTCATCTGATGCTTTCACTGTCTTCATCTGATGCTATCACTGTCTTCATCTGATGCTATCACTGTCTTCATCTGATGCTTCACTGTCTTCATCTGATGCTATCACTGTCTTCATCTGATGCTATCACTGTCTTCATCTGATGCTATCACTGTCTTCATCTGCTATCACTGTCTTCATCTGATGCTATCACTGTCTTCATCTGATGCTATCTGTCTTCTATGCTATCTGTGATATTATGATATCACTGTCTTCAACTGATGCTCTCACTGTCTTCATCTGATGCTCTCACTGTCTTCATCTGACGCTATCACTGTCTTCATCTGACGCTATCACGGTCTTCATATTATGTTATCATGGTCTTCATCTGATGCTTTCACTGTCTTCATCTGACGCTATCACTGTCTTCATCTGACGCTATCACTGTCTTCATCTGACGCTATCACTGTCTTCATCTGACGCTATCACTGTCTTCATCTTATGCTATCACTGTCTTCATATTATGCTATCACTGTCTTCATATTATGCTATCACTGTCTTCATCTGATGCTTTCACTGTCTTCATCTGATGCTATCACTGTCTTCATCTGATGCTATCACTGTCTTCATCTGATGCTATCACTGTCTTCATCTGATGCTATCACTGTCTTCATCTGATGCTATCACTGTCTTCATCTGATGCTTTCACTGTCTTCATCTGATGCTTTCACTGTCTTCATCTGATGCTTTCACTGTCTTCATCTGATGCTATCACTGTCTTCATCTGACGCTATCACTGTCTTCATCTGACGCTATCACTGTCTTCATCTGATGCTATCACTGTCTTCATCTGACGCTATCACTGTCTTCATATTATATCACTGTCTTCATCTGACGCTATCACTGTCTTCATATTATGCTATCATTTTCTTCATCTTATGCTATCACTGTCTTCATATTATGCTTTCACTGTCTTCATCTGATGTTTTCACTGTCTTCATCTGACGCTATCACTGTCTTCATCTGATGCTTTCACTGTCTTCATCTGATTCTATGACTGTCTTCATCTGATGCTATCACTGTCTTCATCTGACGCTATCACTGTCTTCATCTGACGCTATCACTGTCTTCATCTGACGCCATCACTGTCTTCATCTGATGCTATCACTGTCTTCATCTGATGCTTTCACTATCTTCATCTGATGCTTTCACTGTCTTCTTTCACTATCTTCATCTGATGCTTTCACTGTCTTCATCTGATGCTTTCACTGTCTTCATCTGATGCTTTCACTGTCTTCATCTGATGCAATCACTGTCTTCATTATGCTATGATGCTATCTGACTGTCTTCATCTGATCATCACTGTCTTCATCTGATGCTATCACTGTCTTCATCTGATGCTATCACTGTCTTCATATGATTCTATCACTGTCTTCATCTGATGCTATCACTGTCTTCATCTGATGCTATCACTGTCTTCATCTGATGCTATCACTGTCTTCATCTGACGCTATCAGTGTCTTAATCTGACGCTATCACTGTCTTCATCTGCTATCACTCTTCATATTATGCTATCTCTTCATCTGATGCTATCACTGTCTTCATCTGATGCTATCACTGTCTTCACTGATGCTCTATCACTGTCTTCATCTGATGCTATCACTGTCTTCATCTGATGCTATCACTGTCTTCATCTGACGCTATCACTGTCTTCATCTGATGCTATCACTGTCTTCATCTGACGCTATCACTGTCTTCATCTGACGCTATCACTGTCTTCATCTGACGCTATCACTGTCTTCATATTATATCACTGTCTTCATCTGACGCTATCACTGTCTTAATCTTATGCTTTCACTGTCTTCATATTATGCTATCACTGTCTTCATATTATGCTATCACTGTCTTCATACATCTGATGCTTTCACTGTCTTCATCTGATGCTTTCACTGTCTTCATCTGATGCTTTCACTGTCTTCATCTGATGCTATCACTGTCTTCATCTGATGCTATCACTGTCTTCATCTGACGCTATCACTGACTTATGCTATCACTGTCTTCAAATTATGCTATCACTGTCTTCATCTGATGCTATCACTGTCTTCATCTGATGCTATCACTGTCTTCATCTGATGTTATCACTGTCTTCATATTATATCACTGTCTTCATCTGACGCTATCACTGTCTTCATATTATGCTATCACTGTCTTCATCTGATGCTATCACTGTCTTCATCTGATGCTATCACTGTCTTCATCTGATGCTTTCACTGTCTTCATCTGATGCTTTCACTGTCTTCATCTGATGCTATCACTGTCTTCATCTGACGCTATCACTGTCTTCATCTGACGCTATCACTGTCTTCATCTGACGCTATCACTGTCTTCATATTACATCTGATGCTATCACTGGCTTCATATTATGCTATCACTGTCTTCATCTTATGCTATCACTGTCTTCATCTATGCTGTCACTGTCTTCATCTGACGCTATCACTGTCTTCATCTGACGCTATCACTGTCTTCATCTGATGCTATCACTGTCTTCAGCTATCACTGTCTTCATCTGATGCTATCACTGTCTTCATCTGATGCTATCACTGTCTTCATCTGATTCTTTCACTGTCTTCATCTGATGCTTTCACTGTCTTCATCTGATGCTATCACTGTCTTCATCTGATGCTATCACTGTCTTCATCTGACGCTATCACTGTCTTCATCTGACGCTATCGCCGCCTTCATCTTATGCTATCACTGTCTTCATATTATGCTATCACTGTCTTCATATTATGCTATCACTGTCTTCATCTGACGCTATCACTGTCTTCATCTGAAGCTATCACTGTCTTCATCTGACGCTATCACTGTCTTCATCTAATGCTATCACTGTCTTCATCTGATGCTATCACTGTCTTCATCTGATGGTATCACTGTCTTCATCTGATGCTTTCACTGTCTTCATCTGATGCTATCACTGTCTTCATCTGATGCTATCACTGTCTTCATCTGATGCTATCACTGTCTTCATCTGATGCTATCACTGTCTTCATCTGATGCTATCACTGTCTTCATCTGATGCTTTCACTGTCTTCATCTGATGCTTTCACTGTCTTCATCTGATGCTATCACTGTCTTCATCTGATGCTATCACTGTCTTCATCTGATGCTTTCACTGTCTTCATCTGATGCTATCACTGTCTTCATCTGATGCTATCACTGTCTTCATCTGATGCTATCACTGTCTTCATCTGATGCTATCACTGTCTTCATCTGACGCTATCACTGTCTTCATCTGATGCTATCACTGTCTTGTCTTCATATTATGCTATCACTGTCTTCTATGCTATCTGTCTTCATCTGATGCTATCACTGTCTGCCTCTGATGCTTTCACTCTCCCATTCTTCATCTGATGCTATCACTGTCTACATCTGATGCTATCACTGTCTTCATCTGATGCTATCAATGTCTTCATCTGATGCTATCACTGTCTTCATCTGATGCTATCACTGTCTTCATCTGACGCTATCACTGTCTTCATCTGACGCTATCACTGTCTTCATATTATGCTTTCACTGTCTTCATATTATGCTATCACTGTCTTCATATTATGCTATCACTGTCTTCATCTGATGCTTTCACTGTCTTCATATTATGCTATCACTGTCTTCATATTATGCTATCACTGTCTTCATCTGATGCTTTCACTGTCTTCATCTGATGCTATCACTGTCTTCATCTGATGCTTTCACTGTCTTCATCTGATGCTTCACTGTCTTCATCTGACGCTATCACTGTCTTCATCTGACGCTATCACTGTCTTCATCTGACGCTATCACTGTCTTCATCTGACGCTATCACTGTCTTCATCTGACGTTATCACTGTCTTCATATTATGCTATCACTGTCTTCATCTGATGCTATCACTGTCTTCATCTGATGCTATCACTGTCTTCATCTGATGCTATCACTGTCTTCATCTGACGCTATCACTGTCTTCATATTATGCTATCACTGTCTTAATCTTATGCTTTCACTGTCTTCATATTATGCTATCACTGTCTTCAAATTATGCTATCACTGTCCTATGATGCTTTCACTGTCTTCATCTATTGCTATCACTGCCTTCATCTGAAGCTATCACTGTCTTCATCTGACGTTATCTCTGTCTTCATCTGACGCTATCACTGTCTTCATCTGACGCTGTCACTGTCTTCAAATTATGCTATCACTGTCTTCATATTATGCTTTCACTGTCTTCATATTATGCTTTCACTGTCTTCATCTGATGCTATCACTGTCTTCATCTGATCCTTTCACTGTGTTCATATTATGCTATCACTGTCTTCATCTGATGCTTTCACTGTCTTCATATTATGCTATCACTGTCTTCATATTATGCTATCACTGTCTTCATATTATGCTATCACTGTCTTCATCTGATGCTTTCACTGTCTTCATATTATGCTATCACTGTCTTCATCTGATGCTATCACTGTCTTCATCTGACGCTATCACTGTCTTCATCTGACGCTATCACTGTCTTCATATTATGCTTTCACTGTCTTCATATTATGCTATCACTGTCTTCATATTATGCTATCACTGTCTTCATATTATGCTATCACTGTCTTCATCTGATGCTATCACTGTCTTCATCTGATGCTATCACTGTCTTCATCTGATGCTATCACTGTCTTCATCTGATGCTTTCACTGTCTTCATCTGATGCTTTCACTGTCTTCATCTGATGCTTTCACTGTCTTCATCTGATGTTTTCACTGTCTTCATCTGATGCTTTCACTGTCTTCATCTGATGCTATCACTGTCTTCATCTGATGCTATCACTGTCTTCATCTGATGCTATCACTGTCTTCATCTGATGCTATCACTGTCTTCATCTGATGCTATCACTGTCTTCATCTGATGCTATCACTGTCTTCATCTGATGCTTTCACTGTCTTCATCTGATGCTTTCACTGTCTTCATCTGATGCTATCACTGTCTTCATCTGATGCTATCACTGTCTTCATCTGATGCTATCACTGTCTTCATCTGATGCTATCACTGTCTTCATCTGATGCTATCACTGTCTTCATCTGATGCTTTCACTGTCTTCATCTGATGCTTTCACTGTCTTCATCTGATGCTATCACTGTATTCATCTGATGCTTTCACTGTCTTCATCTGACGCTATCACTGTCTTCATCTGATGCTATCACTGTCTTCATCTGATGCTATCACTGTCTTCATCTGACGCTATCACTGTCTTCATCTGACGCTATCACTGTCTTCATCTGACGCTATCACTGTCTTCATCTGATGCTATCACTGTCTTCATATTATGCTATCACTGTCTTCATCTTATCACTGTCTATGTCTGATGCTATCACTGTCTTCATCTGATGCTATCACTGTCTTCATCTGATGCTATCACTGTCTTCATCTGATGCTTTCACTGTCTTCATCTGATGCTTTCACTGTCTTCATCTGATGCTTTCACTGTCTTCATCTGATGCTTTCACTGTCTTCATCTGATGCTATCACTGTCTTCATCTGATGCTATCACTGTCTTCATCTGATGCTATCACTGTCTTCATCTGATGCTTTCACTGTCTTCATCTGATGCTTTCACTGTCTTCATCTGATGCTATCACTGTCTTCATCTGATGCTATCACTGTCTTCATCTGATGCTATCACTGTCTTTATATTATGCTTTCACTATCTTCATCTGCTTTCACTGGCTCTTCACTGTGCTTCATATTATGCTATCACTGTCTTCATCTGACGCTATCACTATCTTCATATGACGCTATCACTGTCTTCATCTGATGCTATCACTGTCTTCATCTGACGCTATCACTGTCTTCATATTATGTTATCACTGTCTTCATCTGACGCTATCACTGTCTTCATATTATGCTATCACTGTCTTCATATTATGCTATCACTGTCTTCATCTGATGTTTTCACTGTCTTCATCTTATGCTATCACTGTTTTCATCTGATGCTTTCACTGTCTTCATCTAATGCTTTCACTGTCTTCATCTGATGCTATCACTATCTTCATCTGAAGCTATCACTGTCTTCATCTTACGCTATCATTGTCTTCATCTGACGCTATCACTGCCTTCATCTGATGCTATCACTGTCTTCATCTGATGCTTTCACTGTCTTCATCTGATGCTTTCATATTAACTCACTGTCTTCATATTATATCACTGTTTTCATCTGACGCTATCACTGGTCTTCATCATGATGCAAAAATTTTATCACTGTCTTCATGCTTTAAGACAGCATATGTCACCTTGTCTTCATCTGATGCTGTCACTGTCTTAATGGTGATCCACACCACCGTTCGTCTGATCAAGAACTCTGTCTTGAAAGCCACCATCTGATGCTATACTGAGCTACCCTACAGAATGCATAGAGGAGGAGAGTTGGCTTGGTTTTCCATGAAATCTAAGGTGAGGAACATGTCTATTTATCACCCTTTTGAAGAGGAGGAGGGTCTTCATCAAAATGAAAACAAACTTTCAAATTCCTTTGAAAGTTGCGCATGAGACGGTGTGATAAGGTGGAGCTGTTGCAAAACAAACTTTGCCAACAACCTCCAATCTTATCCACATGAATTTAAATTCAAATTAATTTAAACTTAAATTCATAAACTATCATATAGTATATAGTTTTCATGCGCATAATTCAGCCCTATAAAGGGTACATTGAGCTCAAAATTTCATCTCAACCACCAAATCTGAATGGAGGTTTGTTTTAAGCTATCACCCTTATCACTTAAGAGTGGCGCACCAAAGAGCCTAGGGAGAGCCTCCAAAGATGCTTCTTCATCCAAGGAATATGCTCCAATAAGATCCTTCATGTTATGAAACAACTTTTCAAAACCAATTCAAATTCTTCAAACACTTGAATTCAAACGTTCAAACATTCAAATTCAAAATTCAAAATTTCAAATTTTCAAAATTCGAATTTCAAAATTCAAATTCAAATTCAAATTTTAAAATTCAAATTTCAAATTTCAAATTTCAAATTCAAAATTCGAATTTCGAAATTCAAATTCTAAATTCAAATTTCAAAATTCAAATTTCAAATTCAAAATTCGAAATTCAAATATTTGATTATTAATTTAACTAATTAAATTAATTAGTAATCTTCTATCCTGCCCATGCTATCACCCATTTAGGTCTTCAAATCTTGGGCTAATAACATTATTAGGCCCAATACCTTTAAAGCTAGTCCATCATAACTACAAGGTGTTAGTGTGTGACCCATTAGGCCAACTTAGCTACTGACATAACTGGGCTTGGGCCCAACAAGCCCACAACCCAATTAATGACAACACAGAGCACTAGCAATGCTTTGTTGCCCCAGAATTAGTCAGATTAATGACTTGATCATCCTATTGCACATATTTGGTTACCGTATGTATTTCCCTTCGTCACGGTTATCTTCTTCTATAAGGAAATGTGATGCTATCACTGTCTTCATACTGATAAAGGCTATCACATGATCTCTTCATCATAGATTCCCGAGCTATCATTTCTCCGGTTTCAGATAACCTAATCTCTCACAGAGATTTGACGAATTCCTTCAGCTTATTACCCTAGCCCTGTCTTAAGGACACGCCCAACAGTATACCTATGAGTCTCCATGTTTCAGGCAGACGAGGTATCTTCATGCCTTCAAGAACACAGTCTAGGTAATAACTTCTGGTCTAAGGAAAGACACACCCAGACATAAAGAGATTACTCTAATGACACTATCTGTGAGATTTCCTCATAGAGTCTCTTTTGGGTCTGTTCAGTGCGAGCTATCACTATAGGTCCACCCACGACTTTAGCTAAGATATCTCCATATCTGCAGCTCATGTCTTTACCTTGTATCCATATACTGATAAGTCGTACTAGTCTTTACTCGAGATCTGATCACCAACTCAGTGTCTCTGATGAACATATAAGTAGGAATCACTATCTTCATCATGATCGTGATCTCATCACTGATCTTCATCAAGGGGTTTATCCAGTTTATTCATATAATATTAACAGTAATATCGAGACATAATATGAAACTGAATAAATAGTGCTTACATTTATTTGCGACAAACAAAGTTCTACATCTAGTGTCCTTTATTTAATCAAAAGATGTCTCCAGGACACCCATATGCTAACAGCTATCACTGTCTTCATCTTATGCTTTCACTGTCTTCATATTATGCTATCACTGTCTTCATCTGATGTTTTCACTGTCTTCATCTGACGCTATCACTGTCTTCATCTGACGCTATCACTGTCTTCATCTGACGCTATCACTGTCTTCATCTGATGCTATCACTTTCTTCATCTGATGCTATCAATGTCTTCATCTGATGCTTTCACTGTCTTCATCTGATGCTTTCACTGTCTTCATCTGATGCTATCACTGTCTTCATCTGACGCTATCACTGTCTTCATCTGACATCACTGTCTTCATCTTATGCTAACACTGTCTTCATATTATGCTATCACTGTCTTCATCTGATGCTTTCACTGTCTTCATCTTATGCTATCACTGTCTTCATCTTATGCTATCACTGTCTTCATCTGATGCTTTCACTGTCTTCATCTGATGCTTTCACTGTCTTCATCTGATGCTATCACTGTCTTCATCTGAAGCTATCACTGTCTTCATCTTACGCTATCACTGTCTTCATCTGACGTTATCACTGCCTTCATCTGATTCTATCACTGGTCTTCATATGATGCTTTCACTGTCTTCATCTGATGCTATCACTGTCTTCATCTGATGCTATCACTGTCTTCATATTATATCACTGTTTTCATCTGACGCTATCACTGTCTTCATATTATGCTATCACTGTCTTAATCTTATGCTTTCACTGTCTTCATATTATGCTATCACTGTCTTCATCTGATGCTTTCACTGTCTTCATCTGACGCTATCACTGTCTTCATCTGATGCTATCACTGTCTTCATCTGATGCTATCACTGTCTTCATCTGATGCTTTCACTGTCTTCATCTGATGCTATCACTGTCTTCATCTGAAGCTATCACTGTCTTCATCTTACGCTATCACTGTCTTCATCTGACGCTATCACTGCCTTCATCTGATGCTATCACTGGTCTTCATATGATGCTTTCACTGTCTTCATCTGATGCTATCACTGTCTTCATCTGATGTTATCATTGTCTTCATATTATATCACTGTTTTCATCTGACGCTATCACTGCCTTCATCTGATGCTATCACTGGTCTTCATATGATGCTTTCACTGTCTTCATCTGATATTTTCACTGTCTTCATCTTATGCTATCACTGTTTTCATCTGATGCTTTCACTGTCTTCATCTAATGCTTTCACTGTCTTCATCTGATGCTATCACTGTCTTCATCTGAAGCTATCACTGTCTTCATCTGACGCTATCACTGCCTTCATCTGATGCTTTCACTGGTCTTCATCTGATGCTATCAGTGTCTTCATCTGATGCTATCACTGTCTTCATCTGATGCTATCACTGTCTTCATCTGATGCTATCACTGTCTTCATATTATGCTATCACTGTCTTAATCTTATGCTTTCACTGTCTTCATATTATGCTATCACTATCTTCATCTGATGTTTTCACTGTCTTCATCTTATGCTATCACTGTGTTCATCTGATGCTATCACTGTCTTCATATGATGCTTTCACTGTCTTCATCTGATGCTATCACTTTCTTCATCTGATGCTATCACGGTCTTCATCTGATGCTATCACTGTCTTCATCTGATGCTATCACTGTCTTCATCTGATGCTTTCAATGCCTTCATCTGATGCTTTCACTGCCTTCATCTGATGCTATCACTGTCTTCATGTCTTCATGATGCTTATCACTGTCTTCATATTATGTTATCACTGTCTTCATCTCACGCTATCATTGTCTTCATATTATATCACTGTCTTCATCTTATGCTATCACTGTCTTCATCTGATGCTTTCACTGTCTTCATCTTATGCTTTCACTGTCTTCATATTATGCTATCACTGTCTTCATCTGATGCTTTCTCTGTCTTCATCTGATGCTTTCACTGTCTTCATCTGATGCTTTCACTGTCTTCATCTGATCCTTTCACTGTCTTCATCTGATGCTATCACTGTCTTCATCTGATGCTATCACTGTCTTCATCTGATGCTTTCACTGTCTTCATCTGATCTATCACTGTCTTCATATGATGCTTTCACTATCTTCATCTGATGCTATCACTTTCTTCTTCTGATGCTATCACTGTCTTCATATTATGCTATCACTGTCTTCATATTATGCTATCACTGTCTTCATCTTATGCTATCACTGTCTTCATCTTATGCTATCACTGTCTTCATCTGATGCTTTCACTGTCTTCATATTATGCTATCACTGTCTTCATCTGATGCTTTCACTGTCTTCATCTGATGCTTTCACTGTCTTCATCTGATGCTATCACTGTCTTCATCTGATGCTATCACTGTCTTCATCTGATGCTATCACTGTCTTCATCTGATGCTATCACTGTCTTCATCTGATGCTATCACTGTCTTCATCTGATGCTATCACTGTCTTCATCTGATGCTATCACTGTCTTCATCTGATGCTTTCACTGTCTTCATCTGATGCTTTCACTGTCTTCATCTGATGCTTTCACTGTCTTCATCTGATGCTATCACTGTCTTCATCTGATGCTATCACTGTCTTCATCTGATGCTATCACTGTCTTCATCTGATGCTATCACTGTCTTCATCTGATGCTATCACTGTCTTCATCTGATGCTATCACTGTCTTCATCTGATGCTATCACTGTCTTCATCTGATGCTATCACTGTCTTCATCTGATGCTATCACTGTCTTCATATGATGCTATCACTGTCTTCATCTGATGCTATCACTGTCTTCATCTGATGGTATCACTGTCTTCATCTGATGCTTTCACTGTCTTCATCTGATGCTTTCACTGTCTTCATCTGATGCTTTCACTGTCTTCATCTGATGCTATCACTGTCTTCATCTGACGCTATCACTGTCCTAATCTGACGCTATCACTGCCTTCATCTGATGCTATCGCTGTCTTCATCTGATGCTATCGCTATCTTCATCTGATGCTATTGCTGTCTTCATCTGATGCTTTCATTGTCTTCATCTGATGCTTTCACTGTCTTTTTCACTGTCTTCATCTGATGCTATCACTGTCTTCATCTGATGCATCACTGTCTTCATATTATGCTATCACTGTCTTCATCTGATGCTTTCACTGTCTTCATCTGATGCTATCACTGTCTTCATCTGATGCTATCACTGTCTTCATCTGATTCTTTCACTGTCTTCATCTGATGCTTTCACTGTCTTCATCTGACGCTATCACTGTCTTCATCTGACGCTATCACTGTCTTCTTATTATGCTATCACTGTCTTCATCTTATGCTATCACTGTCTTCGTCTGATGCTTTCACTGTCTTCATCTGATGCTTTCACTGTCTTCATCTGATGCTATCACTGTCTTTATCAGATGCTATCACTGTCTTCATCTGATGCTTTCACTGTCTTCATCTGATGCTATCACTGTCTTCATCTGATGCTATCACTGTCTTCATCTGATGCTATCACTGTCTTCATCTGACGCTATCACTGTCTTCATCTGACGCTATCACTGTCTTCATCTGACGTTATCACTGTCTTCATATTATATCACTGTCTTCATCTGACGATATCACTGTCTTCATATTATGCTATCACTGTCTTAATCTTATGCTTTCACTGTCTTCATATTATGCTATCACTGTCTTCATCTGATGCTTTCACTGTCTTCATCTGATGCTATCACTGTCTTCATCTGATGCTTTCACTGTCTTCATCTGATGCTATCACTGTCTTCATCTGATGCTATCACTGTCTTCATCTGATGCTATCACTGTCTTCATCTGACGCTATCACTGTCTTCATCTGATGCTATCACTGTCTTCATCTGATGCTATCACTGTCTTCATCTGATGCTTTCACTGTCTTCATCTGATTCTTTCACTGTCTTCATCTGATGCTTTCACTGTCTTCATCTGATGCTATCACTGTCTTCATCTGATGCTATCACTGTCTTCATCTGATGCTATCACTGTCTTCATCTGATGCTTTCACTGTCTTCATCTGATGCTATCACTGTCTTCATCTGATGCTATCACTGTCTTCATCTGATGCTATCACTGTCTTCATCTGATGCTATCACTGTCTTCATCTGATGCTATCACTGTCTTCATCTGATGCTTTCACTGTCTTCATCTGATGCTATCACTGTCTTCATCTGATGCTATCACTGTCTTCATATTATATCACTGTTTTCATCTGACGCTATCACTGTCTTCATATTATGCTATCACTGTCTTAATCTTATGCTTTCACTATCTTCATATTATGCTATCACTGTCTTCATCTGATGTTTTCACTGTCTTCATCTTATGCTATCACTGTCTTCATCTTATGCTATCACTGTTTTCATCTGATGCTTTCACTGTCTTCATCTGATGCTTTCACTGTCTTCATCTGATGCTATCACTGTCTTCATCTGAAGCTATCACTGTCTTCATCTTACGCTATCACTGTCTTCATCTGACGCTATCACTGCCTTGATCTGATTCTATCACTGGTCTTCATATGATGCTTTCACTGTCTTCATCTGATGCTATCACTGTCTTCATCTGATGCTATCACTGTCTTCATATTATATCACTGTTTTCATCTGACGCTATCACTGTCTTCATATTATGCTATCACTGTCTTAATCTTATGCTTTCACTGTCTTCATATTATGCTATCACTGTCTTCATCTGATGTTTTCACTGTCTTCATCTTATGCTATCACTGTTTTCATCTGATGCTATCACTGTCTTCATCTGATGCTTTCACTGTCTTCATCTGATGCTTTCACTGTCTTCATCTGAAGCTATCACTGTCTTCATCTTACGCTATCACTGTCTTCATCTGACGCTATCACTGCCTTCATCTGATGCTATCACTGGTCTTCATATGATGCTTTCACTGTCTTCATCTGATGCTTTCACTGTCTTCATCTGATGCTTTCACTGTCTTCATATTATATCATTGTTTTCATCTGACGCTATCACTGTCTTCATATTATGCTATCACTGTCTTAATCTTATGCTTTCACTGTCTTCATATTATGCTATCACTGTCTTCATCTTATGCTATCACTGTCTTCATCTGATGCTATCACTGTCTTCATCTGATGCTTTCACTGTCTTCATCTGATGCTATCACTGTCTTCATCTGATGCTATCACTGTCTTCATCTGATGCTATCACTGTCTTCATCTGATGCTATCACTGTCTTCATCTGATGCTATCACTGTCTTCATCTGATGCTATCACTGTCTTCATCTGATGCTATCACTGTCTTCATCTGATCTTCATCTGATGCTATCACTGTCTTCATCTGATGCTATCACTGTCTTCATCTGATGCTATCACTGTCTTCATCTGATGCTATCACTGTCTTCATCTTATGCTATCACTGTCTTCTGTCTTCGTCTGATGCTTTCACTGTCTTCATCTGATGCTTTCACTGTCTTCATCTGATGCTATCACTGTCTTCATCTGAATGCTATCACTGTCTTCATCTGATGCTATCACTGTCTTCATCTGACGCTATCACTGTCTTCATCTGATCTATCACTGTCTTCATCTGATGCTATCACTGTCTTCATCTGATGCTATCACTGTCTTCATCTGATGCTATCACTGTCATTGCTATCACTGTCTTCATCTGATGCTATCACTGTCTTCATCTGATGCTATCACTGTCTTCATCTTATGCTTATCACTGTCTTCATATGATGCTATCACTGTCTTCATCACTGTCTTCATCTTATGCTATTACTGTCTTCATATTATGCTATCACGGTCTTCATCTGATGTTTTCACTGTCTTCATCTGATGCTATCACTGTCTTCATCTGACGCTATCACTGTCTTCAACTGACGCTATCACTGTCCTTATCTGACCTATCACTGTCTTCATCTGACGCTATCACTGTCTTCATATTATGCTTTCACTGTCTTCATATTATGCTATCATTGTCTATCACTGTCTTCATCTTATGCTATCACTGTCTTCATATTGTGCTATGACTGTCTTCATCTGATGCTTTCACTGTCTTCATCTGACGCTATCACTGTCTTCATCTGATGCTATCACTGTCTTCATCTGATGCTATCACTGTCTTCATCTGATGCTATCACTGTCTTCATCTGATGCTATCACTGTCTTCATCTTCTGTCTTCATCTGATGCTATCACTGTCTTCATCTGATGCTATCACTGTCTTCATCTGATGCTATCACTGTCTTCATCTGATTTCACTGTCTTCATCTGTTGCTATATGTGTCTTCATCTGTTGCTTTCACTGTCTTCATCTGATGCTTTCACTGTCATCATCTGATTCTATCACTGTCTTCATCTGATGCTATCACTGTCTTCATCTGACGCTATC
>JAVKPL010006366.1:0-26086 GCA_032173675.1 Gastrolobium villosum
GTGTGGGACTGAATAGTGAGGGGCTGCTTTCTTGTGTGAAACACTGTTTCATTGGTCCTTCACCCTTTCTTGATCAAAGTTGACACCTTTGGACTTTGATTCTTCACCTCCCTTCCTCTAAAGCACCATGGTTGTGTGTGGTGAGCCTTGCTTTCTGAGTTTGGTTACTGTTAGAAGGGTATTGAGGGGCTGAGTTGTGTTGAGTGTGTGTTGTGAGCTTCTCTTTGGGTGAGGGAACTCTTCAAGAAGCCACCTTTGTGAAGAAAAGAACCATCTTGGGGTGCCATTTTCGTACACAGTGTGGTGGCTGACTTTGGAGCTGTTGAGTGAGCTCCAAGAGCCATTGTTGCTCTGTTTTAAGCTTTGGTAAGTGCACCAACCTTTGAACTTGTCTTTTGATGCTTAAAAATGGAACCTTGATGCATGTATTTAACTAAGTTGATAACTTAAAGGTGAGGAAGGTTAAACACACCTAGAAATGCATGTTTAAGTGCCTATAATCGGTTAAAAAGTTGAACATTTGGACTGGATATTCACGAAATGCAGAAACTGCATTCTGTCGTGAGATATCCGGATATTTGTTGAGCAGATATCCGGATATCAGTATCCGGATAGGGTATCCGGATATTCATATCCGGATATCGGGACAGCAACGAACCTGTTTCGGTAAAAATTCGATATCTTGAGCTACAGAGCTCCAAATCGAGTTCCGTTTGGACCTATGTGTAGCTAACACATAAGGCTATAACCCTATAAAATTTCGTAGCCATTGGAAAAGTGGTTTGATCTCAGTGTTAGTTTAAATTCGCGTCTTGGTTGCTGGAAATTCAGTTGGCAGCAGTCACCTTGCGAAAATCATAACCGGAGTTATACAACTCCGATTGAGACATAAGATATGTCGTTGGAAAGCTTGTGAGGTCTAGTTTAACATATTAAAATCTCAGAATTTTTGGTAAAGAATTACAACTGCAGTTTTAATAAAATGGAACCTTGGGAGTGATATCTCGCGAAATGCAGAAACTGCATTCTGTCACGAGATATCCGGATATGACATCCGGATATTGGTATCCGGATATGGACTTGGAGATATCCGGATATGGATATCCGGATATGCCCCAACATATCCGGATATTCTGGGTTTTCGAAGAACAGTGAGGTACTGTTCATACACATCGGAGTTATGGGTTTGTGGACCCTATTTTGATGGAGTTGAACTTCTGTAAATACTTAATTAAGTCAGAATCAAGGGACTAAGGGCTTGTGGCTTGGTGGGAAGCCTTAAAATGTAAAACATAACAAAAAAACGTAGTCTTTATGTTTATGCGTACGAGCTATGTTATTGATATGATCGCTGGTCTAAATCAGATTGTGATTTCTGTTGTGTTGGACCTTGAGCGGTGAGGACTCTTGGCTTGGATTGATTGCTTGCAAGATAAGCTTTCGTGTCCTCGGTTTAGCCATTTTGTGGTTCCACCATGTCCCATGGGGATGTGGTTTATGCATGCTGTGTTACATGCTTTGATGTTTTGGAAATGTTGTTGAGCTATTATATGCAATTTGCTTTTATGATATGCATGTGGTGTCCACCTATACGGTAAGCCTGAGTATGTGGTACATACAAGATGGTGAGGCTGTGGGTGAGGTGCAAGCGGTGTTCCTTGTACTCATGTAGGTATAGACGTATTCCTGCATTTCTTTGGCCAGTAGATTTGATAAACACACATGGCATGATTATCTGCTGCATCGCATAGTTTTGGAACTTATATTGTAAATACCGTTTTTGAACTTATATTACACATGTAAGTGAGCTTGGGGTGGAAGATCCTTGAGGACCCCTTGTCTTACTGAGATTTCTTGTTTAGAGATCTCACGCCACGTTTGGGGACACTTATTTCAGGTTCAGGTAATGTTGAGGGCTCAGGTGGCAGGAGGCCAGAGCTGAGTTAGACTTATCTGTATTTTGCTGACATGATGGTTGCTGGTTAATTGATTGTTGTTTATGTTTTCGCGCTTTGATTATGATATTATGCTGAGACTGTAGTTAGGCATTGTGCCTTATTTGGTTAGCATGGGGTTTGTCCATGCCACATGGTTTTGTTATTGTCTTTTATTTGAAGTTGTAATTAAAGTATCAGGATTTTGACCCAGGCTATGTGTTGTAGTCCTGTGGCTTTAGATACTCACATTATATTTATATACGAGGTATTTCAGTTAGTTGTCTTGCAATTTACATACAAGCAGTATTTTATGAAATTGATTAAGTAATCAAGTTGGTTAAGTTTAATGACGTCATAATTGAATTAAAGAAAAAGTTATTCCGCATTTTAATTAAGCGTGGCTAAATACGATAGTATGTTAACAATCCGGGTTAACACGGGCTGTTACAACAACCATCCACTAAGTGGGCTTCTTGCCCGAAGCTCCTCCGTGCTCATAATGCCCTGAAATGATGTCCCAAAATGTGGGGTGAGATATACAAATATATCTCAGTAAACCAAGGGTACTAGAGGCTTTCTCCACCCCATGGCTCACTCAATGTGCAACAATAACATTATGTAAATATGCATGACATACAATACCACAAACAACTGGGGACAAATCCAAGAACATCCACATTAGGATTATGTTCAAGGCCCCATCATATAACTCCCGGGAACCTTCCTGGTGCCTCTCCCATGGATGAGACGACCCCGTGGCAAAACCCAACTGGAACTCCTCATGAGCCCTATCCAGCGGAAGTCCCTCGTTTGGATCATCCTGGTGTCGCTCCCAGAGTCGGCCCCATGGCAACAACCCAACCAGAATCCCCAAAAGGATATTTCCAGCGGATGTCCAAACCAACACACGTCTACTGGCCAGAGACCACAACAATTTCACACACAACAGGAAATAATGCATGAAAACACAAAATCACACAATGCTATAAACACAAAATCCAACCACAAACAAATAATACATGCATATCATAAGGCATCCACATAATAGCTCAATAGCATTTCAAATATCAATACATGAAATCACATCATGCATATAAACCATCCCCCCATGGGACATGGTGGAACCATCCCCCCAAGCCAAGTCCACACAAGCTCAATGTCACCAAACAGCACAATCACAGTCTGTTTATACAATAATCAATCATCAATAATCATTTCCTAAGGTTCCATTAAGTGATTAAGGCTTTCCATCTCATTTTAAGTCATTTCATGCAATTTCTGCAGGAGGTATTCGAATACTCGTCGATGAGTATTCGAATACTCCAAGTCTCCAGAAAGTATCTGAATACTTTCACTCAGTATCCGAATACCACAAGGTATTTGAATACAATACTCACAGTATCCGAATATTACCCAGTATTCGAATACTTCTTCATAGGTATCCGAATACTTTTCTTCCTAGAGAAGTATCCCAATACTCCAGCAAGGAGTATTCGACTACCAGAGGACAAGTATTCGAATACTACATGAAAAATATTCGAATACTTATCCAACAAAAGGCAAAAATTCGAACTGTCATCTGCATAATCCCATTTTTAAGGGTTCAAACGTGATTTGGAGATCAAGAACTCCCTCAACAGATGTTCATTACCATGTTTATGACTCAGAATCACAGTCCTCACCTCAAATGATCCAAGTTTTACTTTTTAATGGATTAAACAAGCTTAAACCATGAAAATACAAAAGCCATGATCATGGTATACCTCTAGTGCCTCAAACTCAGAAAAAGACTCCTCCTTGGAGCTCCCAACACAGTCCCAAGGTGCTGACCTTGCAAGGGCACGAAAATGCACTACAAGATGGGTCCTTTCTGCAAAAAGGTGGCTTCTTGAAGCCTAAGTGACACGAACAAGGCTCCACTCAACCAATTTAGAAATACAGCCCCTCACTCACCCAAACAGCAACCACATAACTCATAATGTGAGACCACACACTCTCACAAGCTTACTCTCACTCACCTATACCACTTTGATGGAGGAAATGTGAACAAAGGTGATCATTTTAGAGGTTTCAAATGAGAAAATGGTGGTGGCAAGAGGGGAAGACACCAAGTCAGAAAAGGGAGGCACAAGGGTCACGTAGAAAATGGCTGAGTATCAGCCTAGGGCTTTGTGCCCTTTATTATTTATAGGTCTATTTGTTTAATCACACTGTATTAGCACTAATAGCTACGCTTAGCATTTTAATCCCAAATTTTGGATTCTGAACCTACTCATTTTTCTAAGATTTGTCATATTTTTATTTTATTTTTCACAGCACCTTTTCGGTACACGCTTTTACTCAGCCAGTATCAGTTCATACACCAGTTCTTATTATTTTGACCTTAAACTTGTTTTACTAATCATATATATTATTCTAGGAATATTTATGTACTTATTATAATTTTTTGGGATACTTCATCGGTACGCATTTATACCGTGGAGCAGAACCGGTATCTGCACTTTTCGTCAGAAAAGCGACTTTCATCATTATTACTCACTTACCATAATTATTTAAGCCTTATCATAATTTTTAGGGTCAATTATGGAATTATTTCCTAATTCTCATATTTAATTAATTAATTTCCTAAATTAACGGTACGAGTTCTTACAGACATAGTAGTTATGGATTATTATATTTGTGTGTTTTGAGGCATGAATAGTAATCATGCATTTGTATAGTTATTATTATTTTGAGAGGCATGTGTAGCCTTAGGTTATGATGTTATGCAATATCTATATGTAGATGAGTGTATTGGCACGAAACCATTTTTAGTCCACTGTGTTACACAGTTTGAGATATTTATAGATGGTATGGACTTTTTTGTATTGTAGGTACAAGATAATTGTAGGGATTAATCCCTGTTTCAGTCTAGTTTACAACCGTTATACTATTCGTTAGACACTGTTCAGAATGGTACAAGATATCATATCCGGATAGTATTTTGACTGTCAAAGACATTACTGATATGCATCCAGCATATGGGTAAATCTAAGCCAAAAAGAGAAAGAATATTGATTAATCTTAAGCAAAAAGGTAAAAACTACTGTTGATCTGTTAAAATCTCAATCAGAGATTGCACAACTAATTTTATGTTGATTTCGTAGGAGAAACAGACAAACTGGAGCTAAAAAGGAAAATACAAAAATGAAAGCCCACGCTGAGAGCGTGGGAATGATGCTGAAAGCGTGGATGGAGCTTTTCAGACAGAGATACCCACGCTAGTAGCGCCAGAGATAAAAAACAGACAGAGACTTCCACGCTACTAGCGTGGCACTGACGCTAGCGCCAGACCTTAATGCAAACAACGCTGTTAGCGTGGAACCCACGCTAGTTGCATGGTGCTTCAGTATTCTGAACAAAACTCCCACGCTCATAGCGTGGGAGCCGCGCTAGTGGAGTGGGAGGTGCGGATAAATCAGCAGCAAATCCTGTTTAAATCAGAGACAGACCACACTGAGATTATGACAAGGATTAAATCAAGATTTCTACACAAGGTTAAAACTATATAAATAGAGACTCAGACCTCAAGAGAAAACATATTTTGACAAGGAGAAATTGGAGAAGAAGCTCTCGGTGACTGAAGATTCAAGATTTCTTCTTCTTCTTCCAGTTTTATTATTTCATGAATTCTTTTTCTATATTTGAATTGTCAGACATGATTATGTCTGGCTAGTTTTCATTATTGTGGAGAGGGTCACAACCCTTGATGTGAATCCCTTGTAATTTGGATCAATTTTACATTTGTTTATCTAATTGCTTTTATTTTCCTTTACTCTTCGTATATTAATTCTTTTAGATCTGATCATTATAATGGTATTGCGAGGGTTAGGGTTCACAATAGGGATATTGGGATCCTAATTCCTGACAGGAAGGAAAGTAACTGTTCATGTATCCACTAGGGATAGGCTACATGAATTGCAAACGTGAAAGATTCATCGATTTAAATGTTTAACCTAAAAAGGGATTACTAAGGGATTAAGATTCTAATAGGGTTAATGACGTGAATCGGCAAGTGTACTGAATCGCGCAAGTAATAAAATGATAAGTAAAGTTCGTATCCACAGAGAGTGTGTCTAAATCAATTAAACTATTCTTTTTAAGATTAAATATTCCAAAGGTTTTTGACACGAATGTCAGGATTGTGTGGGAAATTGATTTGTAAAATAAAAGACTTGTTTTTGTTATTTTTGAATAATCAAGAATCCAATAAAATAAGGGTTTGAATTTATGAGAAAAATGCTGCAGTTAGAGAACACTCACCGATGATCCCCACCTTTTACTCTAGATTGAGTTGAATATTAATATATAAATCGTGAAATTAGATAATTATCAGATAAAGGTATCAGTAGTTAATTCTCAATCCCTTGAAGAATTAACCATTTAATCTCATATAGAACCCTAATTCCTTGAGGTGCCCTATATGAGATCAAGCATAAAGATCGATAATAAAAACATCTACAATATGAATCATGTCTATCCCTAGATCATGTTCATACCGTCGTTCTATTCCCTTTCCGGATTAAAGACCTCAGATCCCTCTTGTTGGACCCTAATCCTCAGATTTATTATCAATTACTAGATTGATCGGATCTAATAACAACAATAACAATACGATCAGAATAGAACGAAATTCAAAGGATAAATATGTCAATAAAAACTCAATCCATTGTATCAGGGGTTCACAAGGGTTCGTGACCCTAACCACAACAAAAAGGTTCTAGCCAACCATTATCATGGCTAAAATCCAATGTTCAAATGAAAACATAAAACTACAAGAACTACAGAAAGGTAGAAGAAGAGATCTCTCCAGAGCTTCCGCCTCCAAAATGACCTCCGAGTTGTCCAGAAAAAGTGTGTTTTAGGGTTGCCTTGTGCCCTTTTTATGCACCTCAGAATCCTCCTTTTCTCGCAACTGACAGCTGTCCATCTCAACCCTACGCTTGGAGCGCAGGATCCACGCTCCAAGCGTGGAGCTTCTGCCTCTTTTCTCCTTGTCTACGCTTCAAGCGTAGGGTTCTACGCTTGAAGCGTAGACTCACTGTCTTGAGGTCTTTTCCTACGCTTCAAGCGTTGAATTGAACGCTTGAAGCGTGGAGCTTCTGTCTGATTTTCTTCCTGCTCCTCTATTTGTCCTTTTTCTCCTATAAACATGAAGAATTTGAGTGAGAGAGTGTCTGACAATTTTTATTCAATAATTTCACCACATATACACCTTTATACACAGTTTTAGATCTGATTTCATGTTTTTTTGATCTATAAAAGTATATATGCTGGGAGCATATCAGAAGTCTAGGACCGTTTTTTGTAATTCAGACAGAAGCACGGCGCCAAGCGGCGCCACACCGGCGCCAACCCGCGCCGATTTGCGGGAAAAATTACATCGTGTTATCCGGGGGTATTTTTGGAAGAAGGAAAAGAGGCGTATAAATAGGATGCTCGTGACAGAATTACGGATCCATTCCATTCCATTCAGAAGAGAGCCGACGGTGGTGCTCGGAGAGAGTCTTCCACATATCCATTTCATCTTCTTCCCTTTCATTTATCTGTTTATGTTGAATATTAGATTTTTAGCCATGATAATGGTTGGCTAGTTCTTTTTATTGTAGTTAGGGTCACGAACCTTATGTGAACCCTTGTTACAATGGATTGGTTTATGATTATTTGTTTATATAATTATATTTATCTCTACCCTGTGCGTATTTTATATCTTCTTTATTAGAACTGATCAATCTAATAGTTGATGATAGTCTGAGGGTTAGAATCCTAGATAGGAATATTGGGGTTTTGATCTTGAAAGGGGGCAGGATAACAATTTATATGCATGCTAGGAATAGATGTATATTTAATTGCAGATGCCTAAATTATTGAGTTCATTGCTTAATGCCATGAGGAACATTGCAAGGAATTGGGGTTCCAATTGGGATTAAAGGGTTAACCTTGTAAAGAATTGAGGGTTAACTATTAATACTTTTAGATAATAATTTATCTGAGTAATTTTATAAATGAATATTGTAAATCAATCCAGAGTAAAAAGTGGAAATCATTTGGTGAGTGCACTCTAGCTACAATGTTTTTCTCATATTTTCACAAAACCAATTCTCATTTTTATTGTTATTATTCAATACAAAAATCCCAAAAATACGTTCTTTACTTTTAGTTCTTATTTTTACCCAATTCAACAACAATTTTCACACAGTATTTGAATTCCTCCATTCTTAAAAGGATAATTATTTGATATTCGATCCCAATCCCTGTGGAGACGATACTTTTCTTATCACTGTATTACTTGTGCGATCGGTATACTTGCCGGGTAACATCAGGCTTATCGTTCCTTACTGGTATACGAACTTGAATAAAAACTTATCAATCTTAAGATTCAAAGTTTACCTTACTTTTTTATTGCTTTCAAAAATTTTGCTCTCAAGCCAACCTTGCTACTTTACACTCAAAATGTTTTTTTTTTCTTTCCATGCAAACAAGATCTGAGGAAGAAAAGTTGTTCCAAGATCTGAGAACAAGTTCAGAACTCAAAATAGTAAAATGAAACAAAAATAATTGTCATAATATTTAAAAATAGCAAAACAAAGAAAAACACAATTTTTCAAAATACTAAAAAAAATAGCAATCAAAGTTAAAGTCCTAAGAAATGCATAAAAATGATGAGTAAAAGACGAAAGGGGATTGTAAGCTATTCAGTTGGAGCTCTCCTCATCTTCGTCTTTTTCTTCCTCCTCCGTCCTCTTCTTCTTCTTCTTTTCCCCTTCTCTTTCCCACTGCTTTCGTTATAGCTTTAATCAGCACTTTATCCCTGGCTTCTTGTCGCTCTTGAAAGTTGGTCAGGGTGTGAGTGAGTTTATAAATCGATTCTCTTATTCTCCCAGCATCATCCTGGAAAATAGGGGAATGGTTGGGGGAACCTAGGTTGATCACCCTAGGCGCCTGTGTCTTGCTCTTCTTTGGGAGGTCAAGGTCAACGGCCTTCCCTTTCCTTTTTCTATCTTTGGCAGCTAGGTCTTCCTCTTCTTGCTTTACGTTGCTTCTCAATGGTGCTCCAAGTGCTGAAATTGATGGGAGTACCTGAAAATTTCACATCATTCCTTGGTAAAATTGCCAGGCCAGCAAGCGTACAGGATGGGAGACAAGGCAAAGGAAAATGAAGCAGTCCTTATCAAGTTAGTTCCTGAAAATGTTGGTGGATGATGGGAAGAATATCAACTTCCTTTTCATAATGCAAAAAATCAAAATGATCTTTTTCCATGGAATAATGGGATTGTGAATGTCGGGGGAGATCCTGGAATCAACAAAGGGCCCAAAACCTGGCCTTAGGGTTAAGGTGGTCCTTGAGAATGGCGCCTTGTTGGAGGGTAGCATGAGTGAGAGTGACAGTATGCAGCACTTCCCTCTCTAAGGCATCATCCCCTCTGCTGTTCATTAACTGTTGGTAAGTGTAGCTCCGGAAAACGGGCAGGGAAAGATCATGTCTAATGCCTTATTGAGAAAATGATATTTTCCTTCCTTGGGCGAAGACGAAGTCTTTGGTTATCCGTTTCACATGGAATAGGAACACAACCCACAAACTAGAATGCCCTTTTGTTTTCTGCTTGGTGAAGTTTTCCCAATTGTGGAAAACAAGCGTCTCATCCACCCACGAGGGGAGTTTTTCAAATTCAGCCTCAAGATCATTATAACACTTGGAATTTGTGGCAAGGCCACACACGATCTTGTATATGCGAGACAGGTGCATGTACAATTAGTTTTGTGGATTGAGTGGTCTCCATGACTCTAGGTTAATATGTAAATTGTTGATCAGTTACATATGTTGATTGCATGAGAACACCATGGATAGTACTAAGCATGAAATAAATGCTATGAATTGTGTTAATATTTCAATGTTATACCATCCTTTTTTTTACTTTCGATCTTACAGATGCCATGTGTAACACCCTGTGTATACCCGATTTGTTATCATGTCATCGTATTAAGCAACGCTTAATTAAAATGCGGAATAACTTTTTCTTTTCAATTATGACGTCATTATCATTTACCAAGTTGATTATTAAATCCTTTTCAAAAACATTGCCATATGTAATTGCACTAAAACAACTAACTGAAATACCTCATAATATAAATAGTGTGTCTCTAGTCACGGAACTACAACACGTAGACCGGACATCATCCTGATAGTTTATACATCACCGAACTAAAAACATAACATAATAAAGGTGGCATAGACAATCCCCATGCTCACTAAATAAGGCAACAAAGCCCAACAGAGTCTCAAATCAAATAACATAGTAATAAACATAAAGCATGTCAGCATCCGGCAATTCATCATAAAAGCATAATCTCAACTCAGTTCCGACCTCTTGCCGCCCGAGGTATCAACCCCAGTATTACCTGAATCTGAAAATGTGCCCCAAACGTGGGGTGAGATCTCTAAAAAGAAATCTCAGTAAGACAAGGGATCCTCAAGGATCTCTCCACCCCAAGCTCACTTACATGTGCAATATAATTTCAAAAGCAGTTTATTAATATAAGTTCCAAAATCTGTGCAATGCAACATATAATCATGTCATGTGTGTCAACTATTCTACTGGCCAGAGAAATGCAGGATTTACATAAGTCTATTACCTACATTCAGTGCAAGACACCACTTGCACCCACCCACAAAATCACCCTATTGTATGTCTCTCACATACTCAGACTTACCGTCTAGGTGGAACAACACATGCATATCCTAAGGCATCCACATAACAGCTCAACAGCATTTCAAATATCAACACATGAAAACACATCATGCATATAAACCATCCCCCGATGGGGTATGGCGGAACCAACAATGGTTAAACCGAGGACACGAAAGCTTACCTCTAATCAATCAATCCAATCCAAGGTCCACACCAGCTCAAAGTCCACACACAGCACAATCACAATATGTTTGGACCAATCATCATATAAATAATTATAATCTAAGAGTTCATGACAATATGACAACGTTTTCCTTTATGTTTCATGTCTTTAGGCTTCTCACAAAGCCATAAGCCCTTAATCACTTTGATTCTGCTTTAGTTAATTATAACAGAGGTTTAACTTAACCAATCTAGGGTCCACAAACCCAAAATATCATTCTGTATGAACAGTACAGTTACTGTTCCGAAATTATGAGAATATCCGGATATATGTCGGGGCCATATCCGGATATCCATATCCGGGTATCATATCCGGATATCCACATTCAGATATCATCAGACCCCATATCCAGATATGAATATCCGGATATTTCGCGACATAATGCAGTTTCTGCATTTCGCGAGATATCACTCCCAAGGTTCCACTTTTAACACAATAAAACATTAAAGCATGCATCTTTAAACCCCTTTAGGTCAGTGATCATGTTAGTTACTTAAAAAACTCATTAAACATGCCAAGACTCCACTTTTAACCAAAGAAACTCATGATCAAAGGTGGTGAAGCTTACCCAAGGCTCAAAACAGAAAAGAGAGATGCTCATGGAGCTCTCAATACAGCCACAAGGTCTGCTACAATGGGAGCATTAAAATGACAAGCAAGCAAGGTCCTTTCTCCTCAAGAATGGCTTCTTGAAGCTCCCAATGCCAAGAAGATGACCCCACAACCCAACACAAGAAACTCAGCCCGCAACTCCAACACCCATATGCTGAATACTCAGAAAGTGGCTACCCCTCACCCTCACAAGGCTAATGCATACTCACACTAGGAGATTTGGTGAAGAAGTAGAAGGAAAGGTGCTCTCTTGGAGCTTCAATGGAGGGGAAGGAAGGGTGGCAAGGTGGCTGACTCCCAAGCTTCAGAAATTCCTACGTAGGAGGCACAATATGGCCTAGGGTTATGTGCCATGGACTATTTATAGCCTCATTAATTTTTAATCGCATTGTATTAGCGCTAATAGCTACGCTTAGTATTTTAACCCCAAAATTAGGATTCTGAACATAGAAATTTTTCTAAGATTTATCATTTTTTTATTTTATTTTTTGTAGAACTTTGCCAGTATGCGCTTTTACATAGCCAGTATTATTTCTGGCACCAGTTCTCACTATTTTGACTTGAAACTTATTTTACTAGTCCTATATATTATTCTAGGAATATTCGTGCACTTATTATAATTTTCCGCGATACTTCATCGGCACGCATTTATACCGTGAGGCAGAACCAGTATATGTACTTTTCGTTAGAAAAATGACTTTCAGCATTATTAATCACTTACCATAAGTATTTAAGCCTTCTTATAATTATTAGGTTCAATTATGGAATTATTTCATAATTTTTCATTTAATTAAATCCGTAATTTAACAGTGCGGGTTCTTACATATGTTGATTGCATGTGAACACCATGGATAGTACTAAGCATGAAATAAATGTTATGAATTGTGTTAATATATTGATGTTATACCATCCTTTTTTTACTTTCGATCTTGCAGATGCCATGGAGATTGAGGTATGCAATTATGTAGAATTCCTTTACCTTTCTGTTTGAATGGTAAATTTTGCAGGTGTACGTGAACTAAGGTACGCCACTGGTGAATTGGTATATTAATTAACATGTATTGCCTAAAATGAACATGAATATGATTTTTTACTATGAAATAAATTATGGCTCATTCTAAAGAATGAGGACTTATGAAAATTTTAAGTTGAGACATGACTACAGTCAAGGAACAGGACCTAAACTCACTCAAGTTATTGTGTGGAATAGAGAATGTGGGTCAGGTCGTCTCTACTGATAGAGTGACTATTGATCCTAGTAAAATGGAGGTAATTGTGAATTGGAAACACTTCAAGAATATCTCCAAAGATCAGCCATGAAGAAGAAAGGGAGGCTCTACGTGAGTGTTTAAAAAATGACCTAGGGTTTAGTGCCATTAGCTATATATAAGTGAACTCACTTAAACTAATATTATTAGTTTAATTAGTTTCGCTTTTCGTTTAACTTTAAAGTTTTATATCCTTGAGCTAGACATTTTTCTAGGAACTATTATATTTTTACATTAATTTTTCGAGACAGTTTGCCGATACGCATTTTCTACTGCGAAATAGCCGATATTAGTTCTGAAATTATTGCTTATTATTTTCATCCTAAATTTGATATTCTTTACCTAGATATTTTTCTAGGAATATTATATTTTTATCACTATTTTTCTAGTTACTTAGTCGGTATCTATTTATATCGTGAAATACCCAGTGTTTACACTTTCCTTCTGAAAAGTGTCTGACTATAATTATTATAATCTTTCTATATTTATCCAAAGTCAATTATGGAATTATTTATTAAAACCGTATTTAATTTATTAAATTTCTAATTTAGCGGTGCAGGTTCTTACAACTGACAAGAAAGATAAGATTACTTGATAAACAAGAAAGGTAACTGAGAAACTTAGACAATACACAACTTAACCTTTATTTGAAATAACTCAACTATATTTCATTTTCTCTGACTTTGACTTATTTTTCATAATTATTCTACTCATGATTAACATACCTTTATACCACTTAAAATTCATGAAATTTGCTAAAGAATTTGATTTTACTATCAAAATCTAGTTTAGACCAAGGTTTGCGAATTTACAAAATGGTACCTAAACTGTCTCATAATTTTGACTTTTTGACCCCAACTTCCAAATATTACTATTAATGTCCTAATTGACTTGCTTGGCATAAATGACATTCCCATAAATAATATCATGATAATTTCATGATTATCAGATCAAACTTATTTAAATCCTTAATTTTATATACTTACTAGTGTGGATTGTTATAACAAGTCACAGTCTCCCGCTTCGAAGCTAAATATAGGTCCATAGCAACCACAACAACAAAGATTGTATGGTTGGAGGCTTTCCTAACTTCTTTGGGTGTCCATCACAATGATCCGATGCAGCTTATCTGTGAAAACAAAGCTGCATTTCGTATAGCAGCTAACCCAGTGTTTCATGAACGAATAAAACACGTAGAGTTAGATTGTCATTTCATTCGTGATCATCTTCTAGATCACACTATCTCTACAACTTATGTTCATTCTGATATGCAATAAGCAGATATCCTTACAAAGGCGTTGGGTACAACAACTTTTCATACATTAGTTAGCAAGTTAGGCATTTTAAATCTTCATGCTCCAACTTGAGAGGGAGTAAAAGAAATAGAGATCACATGGGTTGTTGGTAGTTTAGATATGGATAAATAGGATAGTTGTGTAGATAAGAGTGCAGCTCATTCATTTCTGATGTAGCAAATTTTCTGTTATCATGTTTATCTTTTAGTCTTATGCTTGTCATGTAACTTCTATATATAGGACGTCTTATGTAAACTTCATTTGATATAATGGAAGATACCTATTCTATTAATTAAGAAAAGAAAGTAACTTTTAGAAGTATTTATCTGTAAAATAATTTGACGCATTCTTTTAAATTCTCTTCCACAAAATCTTCAGCCTTAAGAGGAACCATAGACATCAACATGCAATCACATATCTTTATGTCATTTCAAACCTTGTAAGAGATGGCCCAATAGTTTGTAGCACAATACAGTTATGGCTTATAAGATCATAGTTTCTTAGAATTCTCCAGTTCATTAAAAGCTAATTATTCAAAAAAATATTCCTTCATATGCCCCCAAAACAAGCCGATGCAAATCAAAATGCTTTTCTTTCACATTAAATGCCCATTTAAGTGGCATATGCACAGAAAATCTCAAGCTGCATCATTTTTTTTTTCCTACCATGTGTATGGTGGCTGCTTTGTAGGAGCACATTATTAGACTGCGAAAGTAGTGGGGGACTGGATATATATGTGCATCTCACCCTCCCACCTTCTACACTTTGCGTAGTGTTCGGCTCGTGACCCAACCCTTTTCTCTTAATTCTTAAAATTGTTATGCAACTTTACACAACTATGATCATCTTTTCTATATTCTAGAGCTGTGTTATTAAACCCGACCTGGGCATCGACTCGGTTGGGGTACTGAGTCACTGGTCGGATCGGTAGGTCATTGGTCGGACCGGTTGACCCGGATGCATATAGATATATAAAAAAATATATAGATATGAACATATAAGTTCAATTATATTTTTCATATCTAAAATGAATTAATAAAGGTTCACTAAATAAGTTAAAAAATATGAAGCATAAATAAATAAAAATGCACGCTATTACTATGTCAATTTAAATTGCAACTCAGAATCCCTATAAACATACCTCTGAGTGACATTGAACTCATATTTTTTAAATTCAACTATATTAAAATAACATATATCACATTCTCTTAATTTATTATTCCGCAAATTGCTTCAGTATTGGAAACTGAAATTTGAGGTCATTGTAGAAGAGTATACTAGTAAATAAAATTATAAAAAGTTTTTATAATGAGTTCTACAATTTTTTTGATAAAATGAAACAATTCTGGTTTTTTAATTTTTTTTTTTAATGCATGACTCGACCAAGTCAACAGGTCACGGATTTTGACCGAGTTTGACCGGGTCGATGCATGACTGATCCAATGCTTGACTCGGACCAGTCCAATGATCGGATCACCGGGTTCCGGTTGACCCGTCCGGATCGAGTCGGATTTTACAAGAGTGCTCTATAGTCTAAACTCGCCTTTTGTCTTCTTCTTTTTTAAAGATAAAAATATTTAATTGAATGACATGGAATTGCATTTCTGTATCATGGTGCTCGTCAAATATGCGCCCTTCGCTAAAAGGTAGAGTCATGATTTTTATTTTTCTAAGCTACAAGTGAAGGTGGGTCCTACGTAATCAAATTGCTCAGGCCATGATGTCATTGGTTTACCATCTCTTCAAATAGATGACGCTGACGATGATAGGTAAAAAAAAAAAAAAAAGCAAGCCTCTTTCATGCCCACACCATCATCCAACTTAATCACCCGCTTGAGGGGATCCTTAGGTCTGTCTTCTCTAGATGTTATTGGTTCTTCTCTTGTTTCAGGTTGTCAACAATACCAACTTTACTAAATAACGGGCTCATGTGCTTTTAAAAGATATAAAACTATATATATATATGGGAGGGTTCATTTGATTTCAGAGTAAGACTAAAAGTCTTATTCCTCATTTCAGCCGTTGATTGACGGAAATCAACTGTTATCATTTATAGTGTAATTAATAATTATTTAATTAATATAACTCCCTAAACTATAACCGTTGGATGGACGAAAATCAACGGCTAAGATGAAGAGTAAGACTTATGGAGTCAAATGATTTCTTCCATATATATATATATATATATATATATATATATATATATATATATATATATATGGGGTCTACATTTCTGCAGCTGCTGTACGTGCAACAATCAAATATTCATATATATACTTGAAAACATTAATTGCGAGGAATCATAACCATACAAAGGATGAAAGCATTAAATGTGGGGAATTATAACCATACACCTGTTGTTGTACGCTATGAAACACCGACACTCCAAAAATCGTAACGTGTTGTGTCCGACACTTTCCGACACTCCCCGACACTTCAACACGTGTTATAGAAATTCAAAAAAGGTTCAAAGGTTACGTTTTGTTGAGTTGTTAGTTCCCACTATTAGATTCGTTGGATTATGATTACTATTTTATTGAGTTTAATATAAATATATGAGATATCTTATGTTTCTTTGCAAAATTGATGAATATTATATGTTTAGTTTCATTTTTTTGTTAAGTTATTGAATATTAAATATAATATCACTACATAAATCAAAAATATTATTTAATATCAAAATGTGTCCTAAGTGTCAAAATTTAATATTTCTTAGAATTAACGTGTCGGAGTATCGTGTCGTATCGTGTCCCGTGTCCCGAGTCGCTTATCTGTGATAACAAAGCTGCATTTCGTATAGCAGCTAACCCAGTGTTTCATGAACGAATAAAACACGTAGAGTTAGATTGTCATTTCATTCGTGATCATCTTCTAGATCACACTATCTCTACAACTTATGTTCATTCTGATATGCAATAAGCAGATATCCTTACAAAGGCGTTGGGTACAACAACTTTTCATACATTAGTTAGCAAGTTAGGCATTTTAAATCTTCATGCTCCAACTTGAGAGGGAGTAAAAGAAATAGAGATCACATGGGTTGTTGGTAGTTTAGATATGGATAAATA
The DNA here is from genome assembly GCA_032173675.1 of Gastrolobium villosum. Classification (NCBI taxonomy): domain Eukaryota; kingdom Viridiplantae; phylum Streptophyta; class Magnoliopsida; order Fabales; family Fabaceae; genus Gastrolobium; species Gastrolobium villosum. Next base: position 17,133 of record JAVKPL010006366.1, read on the forward strand.
GGATAGTTGTGTAGATAAGAGTGCAGCTCATTCATTTCTGATGTAGCAAATTTTCTGTTATCATGTTTATCTTTTAGTCTTATGCTTGTCATGTAACTTCTATATATAGGACGTCTTATGTAAACTTCATTTGATATAATGGAAGATACCTATTCTATTAATTAAGAAAAGAAAGTAACTTTTAGAAGTATTTATCTGTAAAATAATTTGACGCATTCTTTTAAATTCTCTTCCACAAAATCTTCAGCCTTAAGAGGAACCATAGACATCAACATGCAATCACATATCTTTATGTCATTTCAAACCTTGTAAGAGATGGCCCAATAGTTTGTAGCACAATACAGTTATGGCTTATAAGATCATAGTTTCTTAGAATTCTCCAGTTCATTAAAAGCTAATTATTCAAAAAAATATTCCTTCATATGCCCCCAAAACAAGCCGATGCAAATCAAAATGCTTTTCTTTCACATTAAATGCCCATTTAAGTGGCATATGCACAGAAAATCTCAAGCTGCATCATTTTTTTTTTCCTACCATGTGTATGGTGGCTGCTTTGTAGGAGCACATTATTAGACTGCGAAAGTAGTGGGGGACTGGATATATATGTGCATCTCACCCTCCCACCTTCTACACTTTGCGTAGTGTTCGGCTCGTGACCCAACCCTTTTCTCTTAATTCTTAAAATTGTTATGCAACTTTACACAACTATGATCATCTTTTCTATATTCTAGAGCTGTGTTATTAAACCCGACCTGGGCATCGACTCGGTTGGGGTACTGAGTCACTGGTCGGATCGGTAGGTCATTGGTCGGACCGGTTGACCCGGATGCATATAGATATATAAAAAATATATAGATATGAACATATAAATTCAATTATATTTTTCATATCTAAAATAAATTAAACAAGGTGCACTAAATAAGCTAAACAACATGAATCATAAATAAATAAAAATGCATGCTATTACTATGTCAATTTAAATTGCAACTCAGAATCCCATAAACATACCTCTGAGTGACATTGAACTCATATTTTTTAAATTCAACTATATTAAAATAACATATGTCACATTCTTTTAATTTATTATTCCGCAAATTGCTTTAGTATTGGAAACTGAAATTTGAGGACATTTTAAAAGAGTATACTAGTAAATAAAATTATAAAAAGTTTTTATAATGAGTTCTACAATTTTTTTGATAAAATGAAACAATTCTGGTTTTTTAATTTTTTTTTTTAATGCATGACTCGACCAAGTCAACAGGTCACGGATTTTGACCGAGTTTGACCGGGTCGATGCATGACTGATCCAATGCTTGACTCGGACCAGTCCAATGATCGGATCACCGGGTTCCGGTTGACCCGTCCGGATCGAGTCGGATTTTACAAGAGTGCTCTATAGTCTAAACTCGCCTTTTGTCTTCTTCTTTTTTAAAGATAAAAATATTTAATTGAATGACATGGAATTGCATTTCTGTATCATGGTGCTCGTCAAATATGCGCCCTTCGCTAAAAGGTAGAGTCATGATTTTTATTTTTCTAAGCTACAAGTGAAGGTGGGTCCTACGTAATCAAATTGCTCAGGCCATGATGTCATTGGTTTACCATCTCTTCAAATAGATGACGCTGACGATGATAGGTAAAAAAAAAAAAAAAAGCAAGCCTCTTTCATGCCCACACCATCATCCAACTTAATCACCCGCTTGAGGGGATCCTTAGGTCTGTCTTCTCTAGATGTTATTGGTTCTTCTCTTGTTTCAGGTTGTCAACAATACCAACTTTACTAAATAACGGGCTCATGTGCTTTTAAAAGATATAAAACTATATATATATATGGGAGGGTTCATTTGATTTCAGAGTAAGACTAAAAGTCTTATTCCTCATTTCAGCCGTTGATTGACGGAAATCAACTGTTATCATTTATAGTGTAATTAATAATTATTTAATTAATATAACTCCCTAAACTATAACCGTTGGATGGACGAAAATCAACGGCTAAGATGAAGAGTAAGACTTATGGAGTCAAATGATTTCTTCCATATATATATATATATATATATATATATATATATATATATATATATATATGGGGTCTACATTTCTGCAGCTGCTGTACGTGCAACAATCAAATATTTTTCATATATATACTTGAAAACATTAAAAGTCAGAAATCATAACCATACAAAGGATGAAAGCATTAAACGTGGGAAATCGTAACCATACACCTGTTGTTGTACGCTATGAAACACCGACACTCCAAAAATCGTAACGTGTTGTGTCCGACACTTTCCGACACTCCCCGACACTTCAACACGTGTTATAGAAATTCAAAAAAGGTTCAAAGGTTACGTTTTGTTGAGTTGTTAGTTCCCACTATTAGATTCGTTGGATTATGATTACTATTTTATTGAGTTTAATATAAATATATGAGATATCTTATGTTTCTTTGCAAAATTGATAAATATTATATGTTTAGTTTCATTTTTTTGTTAAGTTATTGAATATTAAATATAATATCACTACATAAATCAAAAATATTATTTAATATCAAAATGTGTCCTAAGTGTCAAAATTTAATATTTCTTAGAATTAACGTGTCGGAGTATCGTGTCGTATCGTGTCCCGTGTCCCGAGTCGGTATCGGTAGGGATGTACAAAATAACCAAAAAAGTGGGTCGAACCATGAACCGAACCGCCCCATAAAATAACCGGTTTTTAAAATCCAGTTCATGAACCGAACCGGTTTTTAAAGAACCGGTTTATGAATCGAACCGGTTTTTAGAACCGGTTTAAGAACCGAACCAGTTTTTAGAACCGGTTTCATAACCGAACCGTTTTCGAACCGAACCGAACCATTTTCAAACCGAACCAAATTAATTTTTATAACTTTATTTTATAAATTTTTAATTTTTTTCTTTTCAAAAGAGGGTCGACCCGAACCAGTTTTGAACCACTTTCGAACCGGTTGCGAACCACTTCCGAACCACTTCCGAACCGAACCACTTTTGAACCGAACCGAACCACTTTTGAACCGAACCATTTAAACCAATTCGGTTCAGTTTTTCAAAAAAACCGGTTCGGTTCGACCCATGCACATCCCTAGGTATCGGTACTACATAAGCTGTACGTAAAGTGGTTGTAGAAATGATTTTACTTATATATATTTCGGGAAATACATAATTATAGTATAAACATTGCTTTATTTTTATCTTTCTTCGTCATCATACAAGTTTATGAAAAGTTTCTGAGAGAAAAAAAATAATTTTAATATTATAACTATATATTCTGGGAATACATAATTATAAAAAATAAAAGGAGATAAGCTTATATCCATAAATAATTTTTCCATAAGTCACTTTCTAAAATGCGTATATATCTGAAAATCCTCGGTTTAGTCATTTTTCATGACACGTTCGTGACATTAACAAGGCATTTTTCTTTCACTGAAAAGTTTGTTCGAACTTATCCACCGATTAAATAAAAACGAATGAGAAGAGACAAATTAATATATTATATTTCCCAGATACATATTATAAACATCAATACGACGTAGAATCTTGTTTGAGTATTTCGTATTTCATTATGATTCGTCACTGTATTATCGTGACGATAAGGTAATGTTTGGTTCAGTAGAAAATTTTTTTTTACTAGGAAAATATAATTAATATGAAAATAAGTTTGATAGGAAAGTTTAAAAAAAATTGTTTGGTACCACAAAATATTAATGAAAAAATTGAGTTAAAAATCCTAATATATGTTTAGTTGAAAATAAAAAATAGATGGAAAAAAAGTAAAAATTACGAAAGTAACCTTTTTAATTTTTTTTGAAATGTTAACTTATATTTAAACGCTAAAGCTCCTCTCAACTAGTCCCACTCAGAGGAATCGTTGTGGGTGAGTATGCTGCAAGAATGTGATCAAAACCAAGAATCCATTGACCACTAGCAATGGAACTCCATAAACACAAACAACCCAGGCAAGCCCTTTTGCCATGACAAGACGGAAAAGCCCATAGCATACTGCAAGTACTCCCGCATCTGATATGTATATTTGAAGTCGTTCACGATCTGTGTAAATGGGACCATATGGGTCAAAATGGCAAGCAAACCTTTCATAAGGCCTGCCTGAGACGAGGTTTTAATCCCATAGCATACTGCAAGTACTCCATGCACGGTTCCTCACATGTGGTTAAAGAGGAGGGGGTAAATTTGTCACCTTCATCTTTTTTCCATTTATCCGATTTTCACAAAAATACCATGGTGGGAGAGGGCTTCTTCAACAGTGAAATCGTTCCTTTTTTTACACGCAACTGTGAATAGCTAGGGAACGAGATTTGATGGATAAAATTCAGGTTATCCTTCAATTAAACGTGGAGATATGGGAAACCCACGTGCACTTTGCTGGGATAATGAGCAGAATTCCTCAACCAAACACTACCTAAGTTAAAAAAATTTCTTCTTTAATTTCACCGGCAGTTGGGCTACAATAGTGAAATATAAGGGTGTTAAAAATAACCAAAAAATTGGATCGAACCATGAACGAATCAAACCGCCTTAAAATAATCGATTTTTAAAAACTTATTCATGAACCGAATCGGTTTTTAAAGAACCAGTTCATGAACTGAACCGTTTTCAAACCTAACAAAATAGATTTTTATAACTTTATTTTTTAAATTTTAAATTTTTTTCTTTTCAAAATAGGGTCAACCCGAACCATTTCCGAACCGAACCGAACCATTTCCAACCGAACCGAACTACTTCCGAACCGAACCACTTCCGAACTGAACCAGTTTTGAACTGAAACGAACCACTTTCAAACCGAACCACTTAAACCAATTCGATTCGATTTTTCAAAAAATGTTGTTCGGTTCGACCTATGCACATCCCTAGTGAAACACTTAGTGGGTTCGGTAATGTATTATTGATACACCCAAGGGTAAAAATAGCATTACAGTACTTAGCTTACAAAAAAAAAATCATTATAGTACTCATATAATATTTTTTTAAAATAATGAAACTGCAAAACAAGTATCCTAATAATAGCAAATAACAAATAATATAACTGATTATTATTATTTTGCTGCGCGACTTCTTTATTTATCTAATATTTATTAGAAACAAAAAAAAAGCGCGTGGGGCGCGTGTAATTTTTTTTAGCTATGCTAGGGTTTTCGCGGCTCATGGTGGGAAAAGGGGGAAGATCCCCCAATTCTGAGGGGAAAACAACAAATAACAGGGATTCTAAGAAGGCGAAGGGCGAGATTGTGATGGATCTAGAAATGCATGAAGAACCTCTGATTGCGGGCGCAATGGAGGTTGAAGAGGGAAGTGAGGAACAACCAATAGAGGAGGAAGTGACAGAAGCGGTTCACGGTGCTGAAGAAGAAGTCAAGAGAGACCCTCGAAAGTTGATCTCTTATAAGGACCATCTTCTGCGTGTCAATGGTGTATGGGATGGAAACCCTGAGGATGATGACAATGACTGGCTTGCTCAGTGCAAAAGGGAGGAATTCGAAGAAGAGGAGACAATGAAGACGTATGAACAGACATGTGATGATGATCAGTTGAATCCATTCGATGTTCTAGAAAAACTTGAACAATGCAAGAGATGGAGGAAGGTTCTGATAATCAAGCTTATGGGGAAGAGACTAGGTGCAAAATTCTTGTGGATAGAATGCACAAACTTTAGAATCTTGAAGAGGAGTATAAGGTTCTGGATCTGCAAAATGACCATTATATGGTCGAATTTGAAAAAAAAACAAGACTACTTCTTTGTGCAGCAGCAGGGGCCATGGATTGTGGTAGATCACTATCTCATAGTGCAAAGACGGAGGCCCAACTTTGACCCTTATGATGATAGAGTTAGAAAACTGGCGGTTTGGATCAGAATCCTAGGAGTTCCTAGGGAGTTCTATACTCATAAGGACTTATGGAGAATGGGCAATATGGTGGGAAGAACACTGAGGATTGATGAGAGCTCACTGAGGATCAGTGGTCAAGGATAACTCGAAGAAATTACTAACAGAGGTAGGTTTGCTCGAATTTGTGTTGTAATTGATTGGAGCAAAAGTCTTCTTTCAAAAGTCAGAATAGGACAGAGACAGTTATATAGTGGCTATGAAGGATTACACCTGATTTGCTTCCTATATGGTTAGTATGGGCATAGGAAGGATCAATGTTTGATTAATCCTGATAACTTGAAGAAAGCTGAGGAAGTTTCTGGGGAGGAGGAACATTGTCACTAGCCGGATCATAGGCACAATGTAGCTAATACCAAAGAAGAAATAGAGAAGAGCCAAGAAGTGAATGAGTTTGGTAGCTGGATGACTGTCCAGAGAAGGAATAATAAAAGACCAATGCAAAACCAGAAACCTAAGGAAATTTATTTGAGCAAGGAGAAACCTGTTTCAGAAGGGACTGGCCATCCACCTAAGAATTATGTCTCTGGATCCAAATTTGGTCCTTTAGATGGAGAGACAGAAGAGGGTAACCCAGGAGATAAAGCTTACTTCTCAGGTTCTGGAACTAGCAATGGCAAGGTTGTTGGTGAGTCTAGCCAGCAAAAAAGGAGCCAAGGTGGAAGAAAGAAAAAGAATAACACAGAAGGAAATTTCTCAAAGCAGGTGCAAGGAGCAGAAGTCAAGAGTTCGGGAAAAAAAAGAAAGGGGAAGTAATAAGGGGAGTATACATGGGGAGTCTTCCTATGGTGCTAAGATACCAATTGGTGATGCAGGAGTAGATAATTCAAACAGGAGTGAGGTAGGATTTAATAATTTGACAACTCCTGGGCTTAAAGAGAACCCTTCTGATGGATGTTGTGAAGGAAAGGGATTAAGCCAAGAGGGGAGAGTAGCAATGGCTCTGGATGATATAACCAACGTCATGGGCATCAAGTCAATAACCAAGGAGTTGGTCTAGCTGAGGTTGGTCGCTGTTCTGTATCTTTATTATTAGTTTTATGATAGTGTGCACTTGGAATTGTAGAGGAGCGGGGAAAAAGGGATTTTCCTCTCTCATAAAGGATCTTGTTTTCCAAAATAAAATCCAAGTTCTTGCTTTGTTGGAATCTAGAATAAGTGGTAAAAAGACTGAGCAAGTGGTTAGAAGCTTAGGCTTTGATAGTTATTTCATTAGAAAAGTAATGGAATTCTCGGGAGGTATTTGGATCCTATGGAATAAAAGAAGTACTAATGTGAATATCTAGAGGAGGATCATCAGTTTGTTCATACAAAACTGTGCTGGTTAACTACTGGAGATGAAGAGAAATTTACTTTTATTTATGGCAGTCCTAGGAGATCCGAGAGGATAGCAATTTGGCATGGATTGAGAAGACTAGTTGCGAATGAAGTTAGTAAGTGGGCTATCATGGGATATTTTAATGCCTATGTGGATGAAGGGGAAAAGCAAGGTGGTTCTGGAGTATGTTGGGAAAACATGCAAGAATTTGAGAATTGCCTCAGTGAAAGTGGTCTGTCTAATTTAGGATTCTCTGGCCCTAAGTTTACTTGGAGAAGATGAGCCCTACGGGAACAGAGTGATAGGTTGGTGGTTAATGATGATTAGTTTTTGGGCTTTCCTAATAGGTCTTCCATCTTCATTTTCATGGATCGATCACATGCCTATTATTTAAGAGATTAGATTAGAAACGGGAATATAGGAGGAACTAAAGCATTCAAATTCTTAGCAGATTGGTTGACAAATAAGAGTTTTAGTGGAGTGGTGAATAAGCGTTGGAGTAATAATGATAACTGGAATTCTGCAAAGGATGAATTCCACAAAGGAAGCTTCTGAACGGCACCATACTAGTTCAAGGAAGATCAAAAGAGGAAATTCCAGATTCAAAGAAGGATTAGAAGGGTGGATAACCAACTTATTAGGGGTCCAGGTGAATCCCTAGAAAGACTTCACAGGAGCTAAATACAATATATATACAGTAGGAGCTCACAGGGCTTCAAGATCAATAAGAAATTGGCTGGCACTTGGAGACGGAAATGAAGATTTTTTCACTCAGCAACAGTCGCTCGAACCAAAAGGAATAAAGTCACGTCTCTTAATAATGAGGAGGGAGCTTCGGTTCAAGATCCAGAGGACTAAATCTACTGCAATTGGTTTTTTTAAAAGACTTTATGTGGAAGAAATCCATTACACCAAAGACTGTGCATTTGTAGCCTATTCCCGTGGATGATCATAAGTGGAGAAGTATTGGAATACCCCTGATGTGGAGGAGTAAAAGTACCATATTCAAAAAGCAGCCTTTTCATACTGATGGACAGAGTGGGTAATTCTGCTAAAGCTAGTCAAAGATATCTTTGAAGATCCTAAGAAGGTGCACACTTAACCAACTCTAGTTTGTCTCATCCTAGGGTTTATAGCCCCTAGATTAGACTAACCCAGTTTACACCTGCACGAGCCCATGCAATGTCATATACAAAGTGATCACTAAGATAATTGTTGTTAGGCTAAGAATCATATTAACACTTTAATTATGCCAAACCACTTGGTTGTTTTTGCTAAGGAGTACATGCTTCCTCAACAAACACCTCGATAATCAGCTAGGAGATTTTTCATTCCATGAAGTATCCAAAAGAAGGCAAGAAGGCTAGATGGAGATAGTGGGCTTGGAGCTTACGAGACCTGAGTCGGTCATTTTTGGAGGAAACCCTACAATTTACAAGGCTGCCCAAGTAGTTGGTGGAGCTTATTATGGCTTGTGTCACATCTCACGAAGAAGATCTTGTGGAAATGGAGTTTACTAAGATTTCACACCTTCAAGCAGGGATTAGACAATGAATTGCATATCTCCCTACTGATTGATGTTAGTTATCAGAAATCTATTTGACGATACTGCAGTGGAGCAAAAGCACTTGTACCCTGTGAAGCTGCAAGACTAGCCCACTTCCCATTTACTTCTTTGTAGTACAAGACCAACAAATGCAACCAAGTAGGGTACATAAACAT